>SJXQ01009068.1:0-41301 GCA_006408695.1 Aepyceros melampus
TCCTCTTGTGAAGAGTTGACTCACTGGAAACAACCCTGATGCTGGGAGGGATTGGGGGCAGGAGGAGAAGGGGACAACGGAGGATGAGATGGTTGGATAGCATCACTGACTCAATGGACGTGAGTCTGGGTGAAATCCGAGAGTTGGTGATGGACAGGGGGCCTGGCTTGCTGCGATTCTTGGGGTCACAAAGATTCGGACACAACTTAATGACTGAACTGTACTGAGGGTTTAATCTCTGGTAGTCTGGCGTCTCAGAGTCAGTTCCCCCACTCCAGAAGCTCAGGTCTTGATCTCTGGTCAGGAATGATGATTCCACAAGTGGTTTGTATGGCATTAAGTGACATTAAAACAAATACCCAAATATGAGAAACCAATGATGAACCCCAGACAAATGACAGTAACAAAATCAGGCAAATAATAATTGAAATAATGGAATATACACATATACATCCATAAGCAAAGTCAAAACAGTCCAACTAAAAGCACAGTAGACTGACCTGGTGAACAAAGAAAATCAAAAATTATATTTACCAATTAAGAACAAAATTAACTAAAGCACAAACTAGAAAACAAAACTAAAGCAAGGTGCCAATTGGGGAATAAAGCAATGAAAACAAAGCTAACAAATATGTTGAGAGGAAAGGAAAGAAAGAAAGAAGAGATGTGCAAAGTTAAATAGAGGTAGATAAAGAATATTCACAGACATTAAACATTAACTGCAAGGGGAGAAGAACAGTAGGAAAAGCAAGCAAAGGAATAAAGGTAGAAAAAATAGTAGCAGGTTTAAAAAATTAAAATTAGAAAAAGAGCAAAGAAAATAAAAAAGGAAAACTCCACCAAAATGCAAAACCCAACATAGAGGCAGAGATTTATAACAATAAAAAACGTGACTGAATATACACATATACACCCATAAGCAAAATCAAAACAGTCCAACAAACATAAAGTACAATGGATTGACCCAACAAACAAAGGAAGCCAAAATTTTTATCTACCAGTTAAGAACATAACTAACTAAAGCACAAACTGGAAAACAAAACTAACACAAGGTGCCAATTGGGGAATGAAGCAATGAAAATAAAACTAACAAATATGTTGAGAGGAAAGGAAAGAAAGAAGAGATATGCAAAGTTACTTACAGGTAGATAAAGAAGATTTATATACATTAAACATTAACTGAAAGGGGAAAAGAATAGTAGGAAAAGCAAACAAAGGAATAAATGTAGAAAAAATAATAATAGGTTTAAAAAATTAAAAAAAAATTAGAAAAAGAGCAAAGAAAATAAAAAAGGAAAACTCCACCAAAATGCAAAACCCAACATAGAGGCAGAGATTTATAACAATAAAAAACGTGACTGAATATACACATATACACCCATAAGCAAAATCAAAACAGTCCAACAAACATAAAGTACAATGGATTGACCCAACAAACAAAGGAAGCCAAAATTTTTATCTACCAGTTAAGAACATAACTAACTAAAGCACAAACTGGAAAACAAAACTAACACAAGGTGCCAATTGGGGAATGAAGCAATGAAAATAAAACTAACAAATATGTTGAGAGGAAAGGAAAGAAAGAAGAGATATGCAAAGTTACTTACAGGTAGATAAAGAAGATTTATATACATTAAACATTAACTGAAAGGGGAAAAGAATAGTAGGAAAAGCAAACAAAGGAATAAATGTAGAAAAAATAATAATAGGTTTAAAAAATTAAAAATTAAAATTAAAAAAAGAAAAAAAAGGAGAACTCCACAGAACTGCTAAAGTCCAAATCAGAGGCAGAGGTTTCTAACAACAATAAAAAATGTGACTGAGAAAAAAAAATAAATGAATAAAAAAGTACAAAAGAATCTGTGGACCAAGTCAAAACATAAGAAAAATAAATGTTTTTCTGCTGTCACTGCTGTCAGAGTCCTTTCCCTCGCGGGGAGTCACAGTCCACCTCGCCTCCCTAGGATGCCCTCCAACTCTGTGCTGATCTCTGGACCTGTAGTGCAGGCAGCTAGATTCAAATCTGGTCCTACTCCTGTGTGTTCTTGCCTTCAATGTCCACAGCTATCAGAACTAGTGCCTTTTCTTTTGTGGGAGCTCTCCATGTCCTTTTATATATTCCATAGATACAGAGTCTGCCTAATTGATCGTGTGGATTTTGTACAGCTGGTGGGAAGGTTTTGGGTCTCCTTCCTTAGCCACACTGCCCTGGGTTTCAACTGTGGTTTTATTTCCACCTCTGTATGTGGGCCATCCACTGGGGTTTGCTCCTGGGCTTCCCTGGAGGACTTGGGTTTGCCCCTGTGAGGGCCAGGTGTGGAGGTGGTGCAGCTGCTTGGGTAGCAGGGGTTCTGGCAGCACCAGGTACTGGGCAATACACTCCAGGATTCTTGCCTGGAGAACCCCCCTCCCTGACAGAGAAGCCTGGCAGGCCACAGTCTTCAGGGTTACAAAGAGCTGGACATGACCAAAGTAACCTTGCATGAACAGACACAAGACTTTTTTTGGCCTGTGGCAGCTGTGCCCCAGTGAGAGTTGGGCGTGAAGGTGGCACAGATGCTTGGCTTGCAGGGACCCTGGCTGTGCCAAGTGTGCCAAGGACATGGACTGCCTCTACCGCAGGAGTTAAGGCCCTTTCAGAGTCTTTTTTCAAGCTTCTTGGAGCTGGCAATCAGGCCTCTTTGGCCAGTTTTTCTCCATACCTCCGCCGGTTTGGGCACTTAGAGGGCTCCTTTTCCTGGGGTCCTTCTCTGTTGTTTGGCATGCCAGGCACATGGAGGGGGCCCCCCTGGCTGGGGTCGTACCCTGTAGTTCAGCACATCAGAAACTTAAAGAAGCACCCTGGGTCAGGTGTTTGATGGACCAGCCTCTCTATTGTTCAGCTGCTGATGCTGGTGTGTGGGGTGAAAGAGGCTATGGTGATGTCTCCGCCTACGACGTGCGACTCAACTGTATCACCTTGCTTCCATGGCTGCCTGGCTTTCCTCCACCAGCATTTCCCACCACAGTCTCCTCCCTCATATCCCCTTGATCCGTCTCTCCACAGTCAACAGCAGCCCTCGCCCTGGGATTGCTCCACAATCCCTAAACTCCAGTTCCCAGCAGCTGCGCCTTCCAGGGGACCTGTGTGTCCAGGGTATGTATGGCTGTGGCAAGGACTGTCATTCTCATTCCATTTAGGCTGCCACAGATCAGCTGTTTTACTCTCAGCCTTGAATGTTTCTCCTCTGACTCAGACAATTGCCCTGATGTGGGGATCAGACCCCTGCTTCAGTTCCCCCACCCACTGAGGGCAGTCCAGTCCTACTAACACTCCTGTTTTCCCTCCTAGTTCCTTCATCCTAGCAAGTTTTCCATGTTTAATATATTCCTTTCCGCTGGTCAGGTACTCCTATCTGCTGTCAGTTGGCGTTCTGCATGTGCTTCTGTGTCTGAAGGTATATTCTTGATGTATTTGTGGAGAGAGATGTACTCCACATCCACCTACTCCTCCACCATCTTGTTCTCCCTGTTACATTCTTAAGTTCCCTTTTTGAGTTCAGGAAGCATATATGTTCTCTATTTTTCAGCACTAGCCTTGGTGCCTAATACCAGGGTCAGCGCATGCATAGGACTTTCTCAGTGATTGAATTGATAAATGGTGTTGAAAATTTCTCGTGTCCCAGACATTACATTTTTTCCAGACTTAAGAGATATTAAAAGGGACTTGCAAGTTGTTACTAATTCTCCTGGCAGGAGTCTAACAGGGTCACTGTGGATATATATATATATATATATATATATATTTTTTTTTTTTTTAAGAAATCTGGTTGTACCATTAGAATTGGTACACGTCTCAGTAACACAGAATGGAATAGAATGGGCTGTGCAGGTTGCTCAATTGTTGAGTTATTCATAACACTTGTAACTTCAGTATCCATGTCAACTAGTGTCAGTGCAATGAAGTTGTCCAATAAGTCAATTTATCTTGAAAATTTTTATTTCAAAACAAATTTTAAAAAATATGCATGAATAAGAATAGTATGTGAAACACAATTAACAATCCTGACCTGGATTCACCTGTTGTTAATTCACCCCATTTGCCTTCTATGGCCTCTTTCTCTCTCTCCATATACACATATACACACACTATACATATATAAAATTTTTATTGAACTAGTTAAGTAATTTGTGTTCATTATGAGTCTTTATACCTAAACACTTTCATGCAGCTTTCATGAGAATACTACTGTCTGTTTTTCAATTATTAGTTCCTTTGACCTCATGCCTTTCACAGTTGTACTCCTCTTATATAGAATTAGGAATTGCATTTAGACAGGAAGCCTGGAAGGCAGCAGTCTATGGGGTTGCAGAGATGGACACGACTGAGCAACTGAACTGAACTGAACTGATTGTGACTCGTTGGTCTCCTTTGATCTGGAACGTTTCAACAAAGCCCTTCTTTGTCTTGCCTGACACTGATGTTGATGAATACTATTATCTCCCCTCCTGTTTTTTAGTAGGTTATTCCTCATTTGGGATTTGAGTGATGTTTCCCAATGGTTGGGTTTCTGATTGCATTCCAGACTGGACTGCTACTGAGTGATGATGTGCTCATCTCAGGACCCACATCTGAAGGCACAGAAAGCCCATCTGTCCCACACTGGCAAAGTGAAAGTCACTCAGTCGTGTCCAACTCTTTGCAACCTTATGAACTACAGCCCACCAGGCTCTTCTGTCCATAGAATTCTCCAGACAGGAATACTGTAATGAGTAGCCATTCTCTTCTCCAAGGGATCTCCGAACCCAGAGATAGAACCCAGGTCTCTTGCATTGCAGGCGAATTCTTAACCATCTTAGCTCAATTTTAAGTTTCATCCACATTATTGATGTAGTGCCTTCATTCTTACTGCTGTAAAATATTCCATATAAAACTGCAACCACAATACATCCATTTTATAATTGATTGACATTTGAGTTGGTAGTTTGGGACTATTAACAATAAGCACAGCCATGAACAGGTTTGAACAAAAGTATGCACCTCTGTTGGGCATACTCCCAGGAGTGAAATTTCTGTATCAGAGTCTTTGAGTATGTTCAACTTAAAAACAGATTTTGCCAAATATTTTTGCAAAGTGGTTATATTAATTTCACTCACACCAGGAGTATGTGAGCTCCCATTGTTCCACATATCACCTAAAACTTATAATTTACTGGCTATAATTTAAAGAATTGACCAATCTGGTGCATTAATAATACAGTCTCATTATGGATTCAATATGTGTCTTTCCTATTGAGGACATTTTCTTAGTCCTATTGGCTATTTGGTTTTCCACTTTTGTAACATTTCTGTTTAAGTCTTTGGTATTGTTCTATTGTTTTTTTCTGAGATTTTCTTATTGACAGGTAGGAGGACTATGCTTATTTTGGACTAAGTTATTTGTCAGTTTTCTATATTGTAAATATCTATTCTGTTGCTTGCCTCTTCATTCCCTTAATGGTATCTTTTGATGAATCAGAGATTCAATACAATCTATACAGTGTTTTCCTTATGATTGTTACTGTTTGTGTTCTGTTTAAGGCATTTTTTCTCTTTCAAGGCCATGAAAAATTTTTATATTTTATCTTCTAAAAATTTTACCTTTCATATTAAAACTAGAATTCACCTGGAAATGATACTTATGTGAGGTAAGAGTCAAGTATTAATAGCATTTTCTTCTGAATGGATATTTCGTTGACTAGGGTCTATTTATGGAAAGGAGCTTGCCTTTCCCCTCTGTTCTACTTTGCCGATTTTATTATCCGTAAAGTATTCATATATGTGTAGATCTACTTCTGTGCTCTCAATTATGTTCCTTTGGTTTATTTGTATATCCTTGTGCAAATATTACATAGTCTTTACTACCAGAGCTTATAGTAAGTCTGGATGCCTGATAATCAATGTTTTCTAAATTTGATCCTTCTTTACAATATTTCAAGGGGCTGTTCATGATCTTTGGTATTTTCATATAAAATTTAGAATTGGCTTGTCAGTTTTAATGAGATGACCTATTGGAATTTAGATTGACATTGCATTAAATTTGTAGATCAACTTGTGGAGATTTACATCATTACAATATTGATCTTCTGGTTCATGAAAATTGGCATATGCTTCAATTTTTTAGAATGTCTTAAATTTCTCTCAGGAAATTTTTGTAATTTTCAGGATGTATATCTTGAGCAGTTTTTATTATATTTATACCTAGGTATTTGTTCTGATCCTTTTGTAAATGATCTTTGAAAAAAATTCATTTGCTAACTGTGACTGGTATATAAAAATACAAATAATTGTTTATGTTTGACCTTTTATTTTTTAATCTTACTAAAATTTTAACTTATTATTATAATAATTTATATGGAGATTTCTTGGGTAAGAATACAAATCACATCATCTATAAATACTGACAGTTCTATTTCTTGACTTTCAATCCTTTTACCTTTTATTTCATTTTATTACATTATTGCATTTATTATATGATATTGGCTGGAACCTTCAATATAATGTTGAATCAAAGTAAAAAAGTGGGCATTTTTTTCTCTCCCTTGATTTCAAGGTATATTTTCTGTAGGATTTTTATTGATACACTTCATTAAATTATGGACGTGTACTTTTGTTTGTAGTTTGCAAGGGTTTTTATCATGCATGACTGTTAAATTTTGTGAAATGCCTTTTCTGCTTCTATTCAGATGATTTATATTATTTCTTTCTTTGTTCTATTAATGTGGTAAATTGCATCTATTGATTTTCAAATATTAAATCAATTTTGCATTCTTGGAATGTACCCAGCTTTGTCCTGATGTATTTTCTTTCTTATATTCAATTTGCTAATAACCTTCTCTGGATTTTGTATCTATATTTATGAAACACTCTGGCCTGCCCTGTAATGTGCTTATTAGGATTTACTATCAAAGCTTTGTTGGTCTAATGAGACAAGTTAGGAAGTGCTTCCTTTCCCCTCCCCCATTCTCAGGAAGAGTTTAAATTGGATGGTTTCTTCCTTAAATATCTTAAATATTTGTAAGCATTTACTGAAGATACCATCTAGAAGGTTTTTACTACAGAATCAGTGATTTTAACAGATACAGGATGGTTTACATTTTCTCTTTATTCAAGGATCAGTTTTGGTAGGTTTTGTTTTTCTAGTTATTTGCCTAATTTATCTGAATTTTTGAACTCATTGGCAAAAAACTGATCATAATGTCCTTTTATTATATTTTCAGTGTCTGTAAAATGTAAGAGACATCACGTTTTCATTCTTGATATTGTTTGTTTGAACATCATCTCTTGTTTCTTAATCAGTCATCAAGAAGTTTATAAAATTTTTTAGTCTTTTCAAAGATTCAACTTTTAATCTCTTGTGTATTTTTCTCTTTCATTAATTTCTGCTCTTATCTTTATCATTTTCTTTCTTCTACTTTCTTGAGGGGCATGGCAACCCACTCCAGTATTGTTGCCTGGAGAATCCCCATGGATAGAAGAGCCTGGCAGCCTACAGTCCATGGGATCATAAACAGTTGGACACGACTGAGCGACTAAGCACAATACAGCACATATTTATAAATTAGGTCAGTTTTATTAGTGGCAGTGTTAGTCTTTTTATATCTTTATTTATATTTGTCTACTCATTTTGTCAACAACTAGGAAGATGTGTTAAAATCTTTCCCTGTGTTTGTGAATATGTTTCCTCTTTCAGTTTTATCAGATTTTGCATTATATATTTTGAAGGTTTGCCTTTGCTTCTGCAAGCAGTTAGACTAGGGTTGGATCACCTTAATCTAATGTGCTGATTTGAAGCTAGGTCTTTGTGAGTGTTAATCTATTCCCATTTATCCTTTAATGTTGTAATATTTGTGAATCATTCATATACTCATTTGGCAAAAGCTCTTGCATGTCTACTGTGTGTTAGACACTACAATAGGTGCTGAATCTTCTGTATTCTACAGTTAAGAACAGAATAGTTTTGAGAAGGAACCTCCAGCACCTAGGTGGTTATTTGTTATTTGGTCTCTTCATTTCTCAGGGTTTTTCATCCTGCTTTCTACTTCCAAATGAGTTTCTATGAAGCATCTCTTTCTTTTCACCATTTACACACACACAAAATTTTCCTTTGTTTCCCAGTGCTCAAAAAATAAGTCTTTTTTTTTTTTTCCAGCTGGGAGGATCTATGAGGGACTACCTTATATCTTCCTGAGAGTCATAACAAAAAGTCTTACTCCGTGTTTGATCTGAATTTACCCTGAGGCCATTTTTAACTGGCAGTAACTTGGATTTGATCTTCGCTTGAGAACATTTTTTAATTTCTCAGAACCTTTTTCAGATTGAAAAAAACTGTTTTGGGATCTCTGTATTTCCTCTAAATTCCGCATGAAAACTGCCCAATACCTTCTCAGTTAAACCCTCTCTTCTTATGTTATCATAGGCAGCTAGATAAAACAAGCTGACACTTTTTAACATTCTGCTGGGAAATTTCCTTGACCAACTACTAATTAATTACATACCCTTCCTGTCTTCCCTGTGACAGTGGGTAACAGTTTCACCAACATTTCTACAACTAATTAACACAGTTCACCTTTTCTTTAGGCTCTAATAAAAAATGCTCTTCGTGTCCACACAGCCTTTACTAAAAGTATTCTCAAAGTGCTTCTAGTATCAACCTGCCATTTGGTTTCAAAGCCATGCATTTCAGGCTTTTGTTATGGAGCATCCCATTCCCAATAGCAATTTCTATTTCTGTTATCTGTTGATGTTTAACAGATACCTTCACAAATTGAAGGTTAAAAGCAACAACAATTTTTTATTTCTCATGATTCTGAGGCCTGACTTGGCAGTTTTCCTGCTTCACATACAGTGTCAGCTGTGCCTATAGTCCTGAGGGGTTGGTAGACTGACATCTCCAGCCTCGGTCTCTCACATTTTTGGTAACTTGGTAGGGATGGCAGGAAGACTGGGCTCAGCTGAAGTGCTGGGTTGGCTGGGCCATTGTCTCACTCTTCATGTAGTTTCAGGATCTCTCCCTCTGCACATGATCTTTGCAGCAGAGTAGCTGGACTAGTTACAATTGGCTCAGTTACAAATGGCACTTTATTTCTCATGGCCCACAGATGCCCTATGAAGGCTTTATTGGGTCCCAGGTCATTTGGTCATCAACGAAAAAAGTAGCAGAAGAGAAAAATACAGTTAGATTTGCTAACCTCTGGTTGGAGATTAATTGTACAGTTATTAGAGGATTACTTGTGACATTCCTGACTGCTCTTAGTTGGGACATTTTCTAAAAGTTTTTCTCTCTCCTAAAAGTGACTGAACAAAGAAATAGAAGGAAGGGAAATGGGAACCCACTAAAATAGATTTGCTTGCAACTCTAAGTAAAGGTTTGGTAAAATAGAGTGGCTGTTAACTAATTGATGTTTTGTATTTGCTCTGGATTTTAAAATACTCTGTATTTATATGTCTTATTTTTAAGCTAGCAAAGCACTTTATCTTTAGCCTTTTAACATCTCCAAAAGCATAAAGAATATGTATCCATTTTAATTTCTTTTACAATGTTTTGCTACTTTCAGGAATATAGCAACGTGATTCAGTTTTATATATATATATATATATATATATATCCTTTTTCAGATTCTTTTCTATTATAGGTTACTATAAGATATTGAGCATAGTTCTCTGTGCTATACAGTAGATCTTTGTTTTGTTTTTTTTTTTTCATTTAAATTTTACACATCTGGTAGAAGATGGAGATAAGCTAAATAATTTCCCAACATTATCCAGATAATAAAATCATTCCCTTATCTAATAATCAGTTAATTTTCTAAAAAAAAAATTCATTCTTTCAACATATACTTATTGATTACCATTATTAAGAAAAGTTATGACCAACCTAGACAGCATATTAAAAAGCAGAGACATTAGTTTGCCAACAAAGATCTGTCTAGTCAAGGCTATGGTTTTTCCAGTGGTCATGTATGGATGTGAGAGTTGGATTGTGAAGAAAGCTGAGCGCAGAAGAATTGATGCTTTTGAACTGTGGTGTTGGAGAAGACTCTTGAGAGTCCCTTGGACTGCAAGGAGATCCAACCAGTCCATTCTAAAGGAGATCAGTCCTGGGTGTTCATTGTAAGGACTGATGCCAAAGCGGAGACTCCAGTACTTTGGGCACCTTATGCGAAGAGTTGACTCATTGGAAAAGACCCTGATGCTGGGAGGGATTGGAGGCAGGAGGAGAAGGGGACGACAGAGGATGAGATGGCTGGATGGCATCATGGACTCAATGGACGTGAGTCTGAGTGAACTCCAGGAGTTGGCGATGGACAGGGAGGCCTGGCGTGCAGCGATTCATGGGGTCGCAGAGAGTCAGACACGACTGAGGAACTGAACTGAACTGATATATCAATAATTAATTTCAACTTATATTTCTTGATTACCCAGCTCCTGGTAAACACTAGTAAGAGACCATTCATGAAGCTTCTTATTGTAGTACATAAGCAGAAGTTAATCAAATAATCATACATATTCAAATTAGATTATGACATGTAACACATAAAAGGAATCATAAATGCATTTTTTTAGGGGTATATAATCTATCTCGGGGGGTCAGAAAAAGCTTTCCCAAGAGGTGACATCGTGGTAGATGTAGATGGAAAACTACATGCAGAAGATAGATTGTGCATAAATTTCCAAGGCAGGAGACAACTGTATCCCATTGAGAACTGGAGTGAAAGTCTCTGTGGCTGGAGGTTTGACAGCACAGGCGTGGGGGCTATGGATGTGGCAGATGGGACATCAGGAGACCACATCCTGGGGCCCCTAAGTTACATGGTCCTAGGGAAGTCCCTTGACCTTCCAAAGTCTCAGTTTTCTTAAAATGAAGATGATTTTCAATATACTAAAGCTCGAGCCTTGACCTCTCCTCTGGGCTCTAAGTCATTCAGTGTAATTTGACATGTTCATTTCGAAGTCCAACAGGCCCTGCAATTCATTTTCAAAACAGAACGGTTGATTGCTGCATCTCTATTCCTGACACTGCCTCTTCATCTATCTTCCCATATTTTAGGGACTACCTTCATCATCCATCCAGTCGCTCAGATCAAAATCTCAGAAGTCAGTCTTCATTTGTCACCTTCCCTCATTTTCCATATAAACTGAGTCTTCTTGAGTCTGATGCCAAAATAGATTCCCAATCTAGCCACTTCTCACCATCTCCCCATTCTCATTTTAATTGAAGCACTTTTTTTTTTTTTTGTCTTATCTGGATGATTGCAGTAGCCTCCTAGCTGTCTCCTTGTTTACTCTTGCTCTTACATAATCTATTATCCACTCAGCAGCCAGAATGTTCTTTTAAAATGTATATTTCCATGTCATCACTCTACCTGAATGCTCCTGTAGTTTCTCACTGCTTGAAAAACAAAATGCAAACTCCTTCTATGACAAATTTGCAGATGAGCTAGTCCCTGCCGTCCCTCCACTGCTATCCTAGACCACTTTGCTCTCTATGTTTCAGGCACATTGGCCTCTATTTCTCTTACATGGCAAGCTTGCTGCCAATCTGGATGTTTCTAGATGCTTCCCATCATTTTGTCTCCAGCTTAAAAAAAAAAAAAGTCACTTTCTCAAAATCAGCCTTCTATTCCATTTAAATCAGGCCCTCTCCAGCCTCGTACGGGGTAATAACTGTCCCATTACCTTTTTTAGTTTCTCAGTAGCTACCATTCTCTGAAATTATCATATCCATTTACTATCTCTTGCTACTTCCAAATATAACCTCCATGGGAGCAGGACCTTGTCCATCTAATCCTCACCAATACACAATACAGTGGGAGCAATTTGTTGGCCAAATGAATGAATATATGAATGAAACTACCTCACAGGGGTATCACTCAGCCCAAGAACCAGAGTCATTTTATCTGGACTGCATGGTCTGGTTTCATGGCTGGGACACACAGAAAGCTGCTGGTTCTTGGGTCACAATCAGCATTTTATTACCATAGACTCAATTTCAGTTTTCAAGGCCTCAAATCTATTGCTTTTAGTATGATTCAGGGACTGTCATCAACGTCATAGTTTATTTCGGTAAACTCATCAGAGATCAGATATTTCATCTTGATGTGTGAGTTCCATAAAAATGGTTCCATACCCATGATCAACTTTTTATGTGTAGTTCAGTTTAAAAACAACATAAAAGGCCTTAGGAAAACCGTTTCCCATGGAAGGGCATAAACTTTCAAATGGTGGCTTAAAATGTCCATTGATTGCCCAATGGATGATTGGTAATTATAGATTACACATTTGGTTAATAGGTCTTCGTGGGCCCTTTGAAACTTGTTTCATTGGGTTGGCAGATAATTAGGGTTTTTTATATAGACACACCATAACCCCTCCTTTGGAGAAATTAAAGTTTGTGGAATGGAGGTCTGGCCCTGCTCTTTCACTGATGCGTCCCTCCAGCTCCTACTACAGCAGGTCAGAGTAGCAGGGAGAGCCCAGCTGGTACTTAAGGAGGGAACTGTTTTGCAGTCAGGTAGATCCTAGTAGCAGCAGCTGCCTGGGTAAAGGGAAGGAGGGAGGAGAGAGTTGGTTCTGCATTCCTGGAGGCCACCCCAGCCTGGCACAGCTAGCCTTGGGCCCAGTATGAACTGCTGCTGCTTGCCTGCCCTGCGTGTGCACTGCGTACCTGAGCTGGATCAGCCTCAGCGCATTCTTCTCTAGGCAGGATGCACTGTTTTGCAGATTTCAGATCCAAGTACCTCTTCTCAAGCTGGTGCTGTGTCAACACCATCTTTTGTTTTTTGATATTAAAAAAAAATTTTTAATTGGTGGGAAATTGCTTCACAATATTGTGTTGATTTCTTCCATACAACAACCTTTTCCTTTTTCCATGATTCCTAGTTTGGGAAGGACTTTCAAATACTCATCCCCAAATTCCTCTCATTATACAGGCTCGCATCTTGGATTAGAGCCTGCACTCTGGACTCAGACAATTCTGGGTTTGTATCCTGACTCTGGTGTGTACTAGCTGTGTGACCTTGGGAGAATTACTTAAACTCTCTGTAGACCAAGAGGAAGAGTATTTGTAGTAGCCAACTTTCAATGGAGTCTTGCTTAGTTAGTGCCAGGCACCCTGCTATTTACACGTAGTCTTCTCTTTTAATATACATAATCAACATTGATTTATTTTACACTTATCATCTTCTTTATAAAGATGATACCAATGCCTTGGGCATTAAATAACTTGCCCAAAGCCCTAAACATTACACACGAAAGAGGCAGTTTGAACCAAGGTCTGGCTTACGTGTTTAAACCATTATCTTCCTCTGCCTCCTGATAGCATCTTTCTCATTGGATTGTTATGTAAATTTGGTAATATTCCTAAAGCACTTCAGTTCAGTTCAGTTGCTCAGTTGTGTCCAACTCTTTGTGACCCCATGGACTGCAGCACGCCAGGCTTCCCTGCCCATCACCAACTCCTGGAGCTTACTCAAACTCATGGCCATTGAGTTGGTATGACATCCAACCATCTCATCCTCTGTTGTCCCCTTCTCCTCCTGCCTTCAATCTCTCCCAGCATCAGGGTTTTTTTCAAATGAGTCAGTTCTTCACATTAGGTGGTAAAAATATTGGAGTTTCAGCTTTAACATCAGTCCTTCCAATGAATATTCAGGACTGATTTCCTTTAGGATGGACTGGTTGTATCTCCTTGCAGTCCAAGGGACTCTAAAGAGTCTTCTCCAACACCACAGTTCAAAAGCATTGAATCACTTAGCACAGAACTAAGGAAATGCTCAATAAAAACAACTATTATCATTGGTCTTCTTCTGCTTATAGTTTCCTTCTGATGGAGATTTTCCTTGGCTCTTCTTTGACCAATCCAGTGGCCCCTTCCTCTGGGTTCCTATAATTTTGTACCTATTTCCCTCTATCACATTTAGACTCTTAATTAACTTGTTTACTCACCTATCTGCCCTACTGGACTGTGATCTCCTCAGGCAGGAATTTTGCTTTATTCATTATCATTATCAAGGACAATACTAGACACAGTGTCAGGGCTCAGGGAAAATATGGAGAATAAACAACAGTGAGAAGATGGACTTGGTAATTCATGGACAATAGCATGTGTGAAAACCCAGAGTCCTGAGAGAGGACCCAGCCAGTTTGGGACCTACTGGCAGAGAAAAATGGCTGCAACTGAGGTGGGCAGATGTGGCGGTGGTGGAGGGGGGGGCAGTGATTGAAGAGAAGAATTACAAGAGCTGATGCTGGTGAGGTAGTCAGGCCTCGAAGGCCAAGTGATGCCATGGAGTCTACCTCAAAGGCAATGGGCCACTGCAGAGGTGCTTGAAGCAGAAGAGCCACCCGCAGGATTGGGTCATGGCAGAAAGGTCACTCTGGGTGAAAAGTGGAGAATGGATGGAGGAGGGTG
This sequence comes from Aepyceros melampus, assembly GCA_006408695.1. Classification (NCBI taxonomy): domain Eukaryota; kingdom Metazoa; phylum Chordata; class Mammalia; order Artiodactyla; family Bovidae; genus Aepyceros; species Aepyceros melampus. Next base: position 14,433 of record SJXQ01009068.1, read on the forward strand.
GAGCAGGGCCACCCCAGAGGCAGGGAGCCCTCTTTGGAGTCTGTTACAGTGGCCCAGCCAAGAGACTATGGGGTCCTGGGTCGGGAACAGTCCTGGGATGGGGTTCAGGGTGGTAGAAAGGAGAGTGCATTCCCAGTGGCCAATAGACACTGGGGTTCCTCATAAGGTTGAAAAAATACTTTTCCCCCTTTAATACCAGTTCAGTTCAGTTCAGTCACTCCGTTGTGTCCAATTCTTTGCGACTCCATGGACTGCAGCACGCCAGGCTTCCCTGTTCATCACCAACTCCCGGAGATTACTCAAACTCATGGCCATTGTGTGGGTGATGACGTCCAACCATCTCATTCTCTGTGTTCCCCTTCTCCTCCCACCTTCAATCTTTCCCATCATCACGGTCTTTACAAATGAGTCAATTCTTCATATCAGGTGGCCAAAATATTGGAGTTTCAGCTTCAGCATCAGTCCTTCCAATGAACATTCAGGACTGATTTCCTTTAGGATGGACTGGTTAGATCTCCTTCCAGTCCAAGGGACTTTCAAAAGTCTTTTTCAACACCACAGTTCAAAACCATCAATTCTTCGGCCCTCAACTTTCTTTATAATCCAACTCTCACATCCATACATGACTACTGCAAAAACCATAGCTTTGACTAGATGGAACTTTGCTGGCAAAGTAATCTCTCTGCTTTTTAATATGCTGTCTAGGTTGGTCATAACTTTCCTTCCAAGGAGTAAGCATCTTTTCATTCCATGGCTTCAGTCACCATCTGCAGTGATTTTGGAGCCCCCCAAAATAAGGTCTGTCACTGTTTCTACTTTTTCCCCATCTATTTGCCATGAGTGATGGGACCAGAGGCCATGATCTTCATTTTCTGAATGTTGAGCTTTAAGCCAACTTTTCCACTCTCCTCTTTCACTTTCATCAAGAGGCTTTTTAGTTCTTCTTCACTTTCTGCCATAAGGGTGGTGTCATCTGCATATCTGAGATTATTGATATTTCTCCTGGTAATCTTTATTCCAGCTTGTGCTTCATCCAGTCCAGCATGTCTCATGATGTACTCTGCATGTAAGTTAAATAAGCAGGGTGACAATGTACAACCTTGACATACTTCTTCCTCAATTTGGAACAGTCTGTTGTTCCATGTCCAGTTCTAACTGTTGCTTCTTGACCTCCATACAGATTTTTAAGAGGCAGGTCAGGTGGTCTGGTATTCCCATCTCTTGAAGAATTTTTCACAGTTTGTTGTGATCCACACAGTCAAAGGCTTTGGCATAGTCAATGAAGCAGAAATAGATGTTTTTCTAGAACTCTCTTACTTTTTTGATGATCCAATGGATGTTGGCAATTTGACCTGATTCCTCTGCCTTTTCTAAATCCAGCTTGAACATCTGGAAGTTCACAGTTCACATACTGTTGAAGCCTGGCTTGAAGAATTTTGAGCATTACTTTACTAGCGTGTGAGATGAGTGCAACTGTGCCGTAGTTTGAGCATTTTTTGGCACTGCCTTTCTTTGGGATTGGAATGAAAAGTGACCTTTTCCAGTCCTGTGGCCACTGCTGAGTTTTCCAAATTTGCTGGCATATTGAGTGCAGCACTTTTACAGCAAGATTTGAAATAGCTCAACTGGAATTCCATTACCTCCACTAGCATTGTTCAGAGTGATGCTTCCTAAGTGATGCTTCCACTTGACTTCACATTCCAGGATGTCTGTCTCAGTGATCACACCATCGTGGTTATCTGGGTCATGAAGATCTTTTTTGTAGAGTTCTTCTGTGTATTCTTGCCACCTCTTCTTAATATCTTCTGCTTCTGTTAAGTCCATACCATTTCTGTCCTTTATTGAGTCCATCTTTGCATGAAATGTTCCCTTGGTATCTCTAATTTTCTTGAAGAGATCTCTAGTCTTTTCCATTCTATTGTTTTCCTCTATTTCTTTACACTGATCACCGAGGAAGGCTTTCTTTCTTGTCTCTCCTTGCTAGTCTTTGGAATTCTACATTCAAATGGGTACATCTTTTCTTTTCTCCTTTGCCTTTTGCTTCTCTTCTTTTCTCAGCTATTTGTAAGGCCTCCTCAGACAGGCCTTTTGCTTTTTTGCATTTCTTTTTCTTAGAGGTGGTCTTGATCACTGCCTCCTGTACAATGTCCAAACCTCTGTCCATAGTTCACCAGGCACTCTATCAGATCGAATCTCTTGAATCCATTTGTCACTACCACTGTATAATCAGAATGGATTTGATTTAGGTCATACCTGAATTGTCTACTGGTTTTCCCAACTTTTTTCAATATAAGTCTGAATTTGGCAATAAGGAGTCATGATCTGAGCCATAGTCAGCTCCCAGTCTTGTTTTTGCTGACTGTATAGAGCTTTGCCATTTGGCTGCAAAGAATATAATCAATCTGATTTCGGTATTGACCATCTGATGAGGTCCATGTGTAGAGTCTTCTCTTGTGTTGTTGGAAGAGGGTGTTTACTATGACCAGTGTATTCTCTTGGCAAAATTCTGTTAGCCTTTGCCCTGCTTCATTCTGTTCTCAAAAGCCAAATTTGCCTGTTACTCCAGGTAGTTCTTGACTTCTTACTTTTGCATTCCACTTCCCTATAATGAAAAGGACATCTTTTTTGGGTGTTAGTTCTAGAAGGTCTTGTAGGTCTTCATAGAACCTTTCAACTTCAGGTTCTTCATCATTACTGGTTGGGGCATAGACTTGGATTACCGTGATATTGAATGGTGTCCTTGGAAACGAACAGAGATCATTCTGTCGTTTTTGAGACTGCATCCAAGTACTGCATTTCAGACTCTTTTGTTGACTATGATGGCTACTCCATTTCTTTTAAGGGATTCTTGCCCACAGTAGTAGATATAACGGTCATCTGGGTTAAATTCACCCATTCCAGTACATTTTAGTTAGCTATTTCCTAAAATGTCGATGTTCACTCTTGCTATTTCCTGTTTGACCACTTCCAATTTGCCTTGATTCATGGACCTAACATTCCAGGCTCATATGCAATATTGCTCTTTACAGCATCAGATTTTACTTCCATCACTAGTCACATAATACCAGTTAAGGATCCCAAATAGCTATTTGGAATACCACTTGTAATGAGCCTTATTTTCTCACCTGTTTCAGAAGACAAACCATGGGAAATAAAAGACCTCTGAATGTATCTGCTCTGAGACTCTCTGTCTCAAAATTCTAGAATAGATTAGAGAACTTCTCAAAGGTTCCAAGGATGCTTATACCTAGGTCACTGATCTGCTCACTGCTGAGAAGAAAGAAGACAAAGGAAAACAAATATGCTATACCTTGGTCTCCCCAAGTGACCTCCACCTACTCTGATCCTTCCCAAATAAGATGGACTCTAGCCATCCTGACCTTTCCCCTAACATAGTTACTGATACTACTGCTTTTATCAAATATAGATCAACAGAAAGGGAGAAGAGTTTCATAAAACCCCTGGGAAAACTTTTATCCTACACTGAACACAGCCTTTCCTTCCCTAAGCATTTAAGAGAGTGATGTCTATCTTAAACACAGGTGAGAACCATATCATTAGGTGCCCACAGAGCTTCTCCATTTTTCTGTCCCTTAAAATAATCACCAGGCACTCTGATCCTACAAGGGCATGTGCTCTGTCCATACACATGCCCCTGTGGGTTTCCATTTGGCTGTGTGCTTTGGAGGAGAAGTCAGTTAGGAAAGAGGACAAAAGGCCAGATGAGGTGGCTGAGTTTATGAAGCCCAAGTCAGCAATATGAACACACAGTCTCAGTCAAGGGACCAGTTAATTCCTTGGAGGAAGAGCTGCATTAATTTCATTCTTTACTGAGCCTCTGAGTGCCCTGGAGCCCAGTTACAAGCCTTGTGAAAAATGCCCACGTGTTGTCCACAGCTTTCCTCCTTCTGCAAGTTTAGCATAGTAGACTAGAGGGAATGCTCTTTGTGCCACAGAGATGGTGCTGGATCTAAAGCTTGAAATTTTATAATAAAAGTTGTAATGGTCTACAAAGCATTTTGTATATATTATCATGTACCTACTCCCTATAGATTCTGTGACAAGGTTATAAAATCCATCTAGCAGATGAAAAGATTGAGACTTAGAAAAGAGGTTGAATATATTTCCAAAGGTCACATAGCAATTAGGTGATTGATAAGGAATCAAACTTAGAGTTACTCAATATCAAACATTCATCAGTACCTGGCATGATCACACAAGTTCTCAGGCACTGGTGATCAAATACAATGGTCATCAAAGAGATAAGGAATTTTCCTTCATGAAGCTTATAGCCCAATTGTGGAGACACTCATTCGATACAGAAGTACTAAAAAAATGATAAATATGAATAAGAGGTATGAAGGAAAAACACAAGGTATTATGAGAAAATGTAGCAAGGATGAAATTTAGATGTGGTGTGTGTCTGTGGATGGTGGTGAGGAGGGATGTATGTATCACTGAAGACTTACTATAACATTTGAGTCCTGAGAAACAGGAGAGGGGAGTTGGGAAAAGAGCAGGGATGAGTGGTTTCAGTAGGAGGTGGCAGCCTGTATAAAGACACTTAGGCAGGACAAACTCGGTGTATCTGAAGATCTGAAAAATGCTGAGTGTGTCAAGCTGAAATGGAGTGTGCCAGGAAGAGAGGGATGTTAAGATGAGATCAGATTATGGCTTGGCTTGGATGGATCATGGAGAGCATTTAACCATGGGTTTTATTCTAAATACGATGAGAAATCATTTGGGGAATTTGAAGCAGGGAACTTGACTTGGTTTTGCATATTAAGGTAATTATTCTGGATATTCAATCAGTATTAGGTTGTAGGGGACAAGCGTAGAAGCAGAGAGACCAATTAGGAGGAGAATATCGCAACAATCCAGGGGAAAGGTAAAGGCCCTATATCTTGAACTCCTGGAATTTTTGGCTACAGTACATTTTGTAGTTGTAATTCTAGAGACTTGGCTGACAGTTGAGAAGGGGTGTCATTTACAATATTTTTAATCACCCTTGAGTTTTCTCTACTTACTAGGTGTCAAGGGACAACAGAACTCTTGACACATTCAAAGATCAGCAAAGATTGCAGCCACACAGTCCTAGGATTAAGAAAACCATCTCTTCATGATCCAAGAGACTGCATAAAATTCCATTCAGATGACAACTGGAAAGGAAACTGACCACCAGAACTTTTGCTAACTAATCCTCATCCACTAACGAACACTGTCATTTTCACTAGCTTTATGACAATGAACAAGTTCTTAACCTCCTGAACCTAAATTACATTATCAATGAAAGAAGGATAAAAGTAGTACTTTTCTCAAAGAATCATACTGAAATGACATTAGATTTAGATCTATATGAAGATTAAATGAGATAATGCATGTGAAATATTTAACACAAGCATTCTCCTTTCAATAAATAATAGCTATCATAATTATTAATAATGATACTTTTATAGTATAAATGGAATAAAATTAGGTACCAACATTACTTCCATGGAATAATTAATTTCTGTCCCCAGGCAAAGTATTGACATATGTAGCTTAAGTTATGAAGCATTACATTTCCCATCACCCCAAACTATTTTAAAATGCTTTGAAATCCTTGGATGAAAGAAATCATAAAACATAAAATATTATTATTCCAAAGAGAAAGTTTATTCTACAGAGCGAGACTTTCCCTAATGACTATAAGCCATCTTTAGAGTAGCCTGTTTTATTATCAAACTAAACAGTCGGCAGTTTTGAACACAGTTACTGATTCTGCTTTAAAAACCAAACATTAATTGGATTTCCGCATGCCATTTGAACTACAGAGAGAGACACAATTCTCCTTTTGCCTCTAAAACCTACCTCCTTTCAGCATAGCATGGGAGTTTGACATCTCTGATAAGTCTCCTGATGACTTCAGGTAAGTTAGAACTAAAGCATTAACTTCTCAGTGGAAGAAGAATTATCAAATATCAAATGCACAGACTGCCATTTATCTCTTTCTTATTCTGCTGAAATGACTGCCCTTTGAAAAATCTGATGAGAGAGTACAGTAGGGGAAATTCCTGCAAATATCATTCTTTCTAAACCTCAGTGGTCTAAACTTAATTCAGAGACAACTCAGAAGTTTCTATATTTCCATGAACTCTGGTATGTAACCTGTATGGCTCTTTGACCCACCTGTCTCAGCTTCTAGGGAGACTTTTATTCAAGGATTTATAGATCAAACTGCTGAAAGTAATCAAGAAGAACCCAGCTTCTAAACTGCATCTCTTTTTTTAAAAAGGTTATGAGGCTCCAACTTATAACTTAGCGACACTGCTCATCTCCCCTTTTTTCTCCACCTGAGTCACTTGCACCCTGTATTACTCTGATTGCCCAGACACCAACAGCCTCTCTGCCCATAAAATGCTTCTTCATCTCATTCAGCTTTTTGTCTTCCCTCACTTTTTTTAGAGTAACTTGGTTTCTCTCTGCCTTCTTTCCTATAACCTCCAATTTGTGATCTTCTTTCTCTTTGCCCATTATCCAGTTCTGTATTATGGATATCAAAGGATTCCATTGACAGAGGCCAGTTCTCCATGGGGAGCAACAATGCTCCATCCTAATAAGGGCATGATATTTGATCCTGTGATCTGCTGATATTGTGGCTGTGGCGCTTAGATTGTTAAGTTCTTTGCAGATTGTATTCAGTCCCAGTTTGGACATAGTCCTCTTGTCCTCCATGATGAGGAACTGGAATGGGACAAGGAAGGAAGAGGAGGAGGGAAACATGAGTGAAACAGACTGTGTCAATCCCAGTGGAAGCTTTGAGGTATAGAAAACGGAGATGTGCCGAGGAAGGGAAAAATGGAGAGGAAAGAAAGAAGTAGGGGAGAAAAGGGATGATGAAGATTGTAGAGGGTTCTGGGAGTAAGGCAAGAAGGGGAGAAAAGAAATCAGATGCAAAGAGAGGTGAGGGACCCTTCCAGAAAATACACAACGAGCAACTTCATTGCTTTTGACAGTAGTCACTTGATTCATGATCCAGGGAATTGAAAGCATTACAGCAGTGTATGTGACATGCCAGGAGCAGGTTTCTGATGGGAGACTTAAGGCTGTGATAAAAGAGGCTTCTTGGCTGTGAATAGTTGAATCAGTCTCCTAGGAATATGGCCCCAGATAATGAGCAGGATGACAGACTTCTCTGTTATCCACACCCATTTGATTATGCTTCAGAAACATGCCAAGATCTCTGCCTCAACTCCTGAGACACCCAACCCTACAATATCGCTTCTTATACTCCTAGTATACTAGGCTGAGTTTACTTAAACACTGTTTCTCATTCCAAAGGTGGTCAGACTCTGCAACCAATATTTTTGAATGGACTGCCTGTCCTTTTTTTCTTTGAGGTTGGAAGAAACTTTGGAGAGTTTATTAAAAAATTTCCTCCTCAGGAATTCCCTGGCAGTTCAGCAGTTAGGACTCCATGCTTTCATTACCAGGTCTCAGGTTTGATCCCTGGTCAGAGAACTAAGATCCCACAAGTTGCACAGCACGGTCAAAAAAGATATTTTTTTCCTTTCACAAACGAGAAAATAAGGGACAGAATGGTAACATTTTAAAAAATTGACTTTGACTTCTATGGCTACATCCATAGTTTCACATCCCTGGAAGAGGCTGAAATGAATCCTCAGGGTGGATTAGAAGGAAAGGATTAAAGGTAAGTAACAGAGGGCAGAGTACTTCCATTTCAACCTCCAGAACAATGCATTGATAAGAACCAATGGGGAAGACCCATTTTACAGATGAGGAAACTGAGTTCAGACTGTTGGATATGCACAGATAATAGGGAGAGAGAGAGACTTCTTCTTCAGATACTATATACTAGGTGAAATGTGGATGTCACCATAACAGGCTGCTTCCTTCTTACTTGTGTGAATGCTTTTCTTCACCCGAGTTCCAATCTCTGCAATGCTGCTAATGTTGAATAGTTCAAAGTGGAGCTATTTGACTCTTCAATGCTTAGTTTTAATATTGACCACACAGAGGCCTTCACAGTGGGCACCATCAAGTGAAAGTCACTCAGTTGCGTCCAACTCTTTGTGACCCCATGGCATGGAATTCTCCAGGCCAGAATACTAAGGTAGCGTTTCCCTTCTCCAGGGGATCTTCCCAACTCAAGGATCAAACCCAGGTCTCCTGCATTGCAGGTGGATTCTTTACCAGCTGAGCCACAAAGGAAGCCAAAAGTGAACGTCACTCAGTCACGTCCGACTCTTTGTGACCCCATGGACTATACAGTCCATGGGATCTCCAGGCCAGAATACTAAGGTAGCCTTTCCCTTCTCCATGGGATCTCCCCAACTCAAGGATCAAACCCAAGTCTCCTGTATTGCAGGCGGATTCTTTACCAGCTGAGCCACAAAGGAAGCCCAAAGTGAAAGTCATTCAGTCATGTCTGACTCTTTGTGACCCTGTGGACTACACAGTCCATGGAATTCTCCAGGCCAGAATACTGGAGTGGACACCATAAGTCCACTCAATGGCAAATTGAGTCACTTGAGTCACTCAATGGCAAATTGCACAGTAGAGGGACCCTTCAAGAGTCAGGGAGAGAGTGTGGATAGAATGCTGAGAAGGAAAAGAATCTTTTTCCCACTGACTACTGCTTCAAACCTTTGGTTGCTCCTTCCCAGGGTGACCCTCTGAGGCCCACTTTAGTAAGGGCACCAGAAGAAAGCTGGTAGAGTGCGGTGGTACCATACATTGCCCTGCTGCTGGCTGATTGATAACCAAACTGCTGCTGCTGCTGCTAAGTTGCTTCAGTCGTGTCCGACTCTGTGCGACCCCATAGACGGCAGCCCACCAGGCCCCTCCGTCCCTGGGATTCTCCAGGCAAGAACACTGGAGTGGGTTGCCATTTCCTTCTCCAAACAGGACAGGACATGGCAAATAGCATCCTTCTCCCACCTAAACTCCTACCAAAGATTCCTCTTTAGCATGTACTGCCTAAATACCCCAGACATTATGTATGATCTCCAGGAAAGCTCAACAGAGGTCTGGTCTGCAATTCCTCTGATACCATTTTCTGCACACGTGATAGGGTAAAGCCTTAACAGTACAGACACATTCCCAGTATCTCTCTTAGCATTGCCCTTCACCATGGAAGAGAATGCAGTCTTCCACCACTAAGTTTTTTCTCTCTCCCTCTCCTTGTTCAGGGGACCAGCCAGGGCCCTTAACTTTACCATCAGCTGTTCCACAGATACCCAATGTGGCCTTTCAATAGTCACCTTTCCTGACTCCCTGATTGGCCTGTTTCTTCCCAAGCTTCTACTTTCTGCTCCAAGTTACCACCCCTTCTTCCTTTTTAAAATCATTAGGTCAAAATTCACTTTCTTTAGTGGACATACACAAATGAGGAAAACTTGTCAACATTTTCTTCTGCCCTAGCTAAACACAGTTTCATGACAGCTCAGCACTGGCAGCAGGAAGAGCCTCAGAGAAGGACCCTCATCCAATAAACCTGGGCTGCTTGTTTTTGGGTCACATGCTGTGAAGTGATTTATTGTTTGAAGTGATGAAAAATGGTGTTCAGAGACTCAGGGGAGAGTTTCAGTCTGCGGGGATGCCCCCGCAGTCAGCGAACAATTTTCGGAGCCGTTCAGAGCTAGGAAATGTGGGGTTATTTTGGTAGCTGTCAGCAGGAATTGGCTAGAGTCTGTATGTTAAATAAATACAAACTGCCTATTTAATTATTGAACAACGAGAACAAACGTCCCACTGTTGGCAAGTGAAAAAGAGCCAACACTCAAACTATGTAAAATCCCATCTCGTTAGTTCCCATGATGTGATGTGACCTTGCTCACACCCACAGGGCTGCCTTCAAGCCTCTAGGGCATCTTATCTCCATTTTATTGGAGTTTGCTGGAATTGGAGCACAAGTCTCCTTAAGCAAGGAAGGGCTGGGGAGACAAGCTCAAGTTAACCCCCAAATGGGCTCCAAGGCAACTGCTGTGTTGAAACTTCATGTGGGTTCTACTGCCTTTTTTTTTTCTTCTTCTTTCTGCTTTTGCCAAATTGTTGACATCCTTGCCTCCTGGAAACTGCTGAATCTGAGCAACCAGGAGCAGGAAGTCTCTCCTTAATTTAGGAATGACTACAGCAAGAATTCAAACTCATTATTTTTGAGAAAATAGCTGTGATATTATGATGATTTTACTATTTGCTTAAGAAGACCCTCAAGGTTAATTAGATAACCAGGCTAAGCTAACTAGAATTTATGTGACCTGAAGTGGTAGACACTAGGAATTGATTCTAATCTTACCTATGCGCCCTTTTATTTTACTCTCTGTTGTGCATGTGCAAATATAAATAAAACTTGCTTTGTGTTGTATATCATTTAATAAAAATATTGAAATCTAGAAGACAACTGATGAGCATTTAATATGAAAAAATGGCTATTTATAGTCAAGATGAATAGGCTAGCTGACATGAATCTGTTAATTTAAAGTGAAGAAGGAGAGAAGAGAACAGACCATATCAAAACTAGGTGAGCTCTGGGTGCCAGAACTTGTGCTTCTTGCTAGAACTTGTTCTTCTTGCAACTTTAAAGGGCAGCAAACAAGGGCCTGCTCGCAAATTTCCCTTTCTATGTTACATTCCATTCCTAGTGTTTAGTGAATTGACAGGACTTCAACCTCATTTTCCATGAAGCCCTACCTTTTGATTTGGGGTGTTGGAAAAGACTCTTTAGAGTCCCTTGGACTGCAAGGAGATCCAACCAGTCCATCCTAAAGGTGATCAGTCCTGGGCGTCCACTGGAAGGACTGATGTTGAAGCTGAAACTCCAATATTTTGGCCACCTGATGTGAAGAGCTGACGCATTTGTAAAGACCCTGATGCTGGGAAAGATTGAGGGCAGGAGGAGAAGGGGACAACAGAGGATGAGATGGTTGGATGGCATCACCAACTCAATGGACATGAGTTTGGGTGAACTCTGGGAGTTGGTGATGGACAGGGAGGCCTGGCGTGTTATGGTTCATGGAGTTGCAAAGAGTCGGACATGACTGAGTGACTGAACTGAACTGAACTGAAGACTTAGGATTGAGCTTTGTGAAATTGGAACTTTGTGGAGAACCTTCTGCCTTGTCTATGGTGAAACCGCAGTTGTGGTGTTTTTTATGTCCATATCTTCAGTGGACATAGTGTAGAGACTGTAGTTAGTGACTGCTCATCCCGACATCTCAGCTCAAAGGCCTCTCTCAGAGGGTGGGCCAGACCCCTCTTCTTATACATTCTCAGGACCCCTGTGCTTTTCATTTGTAGTATTTGTGTTGTGCTGTGCTTAGTTGCTCAGCTGTGTCCGACTCTTTTCACCCCATGGACTTTAGGCTCATCTGCAGGCTCTGCCAGGCTCGTCTGTCCATGCGGATTCTCCAGGTAAGAATACTGGAGTGGGTTGCCATGCCCTTCTCTTGTAGTATTTACTCCAGACTCTAATTATGTATTTAGATTACAATTATTTATGGAATGCCTTCTTCCCAGTTAAATTGCAAGTTCTACGAGAGCTGCAGCCATCCCTATATCTCTTGGCCTTGCCGAGACAGCAGCTACTCAGGTCCTAGGACCTAGTAATTGTTCAGTAAATGTTTGTTGAATAAATGCTGTGTTTCTTTATATAGACATATATGCATATATCACTATACTACAGGAGACGTAAATACAGTTGCACTTCAAACAACACGAAGTTTAGGGGCCCCAACCACTGAAAAACCTGTGTATAACTTCTGACTCCTCCAGAACTTAGTTATTAATAGTCCACTGTTGACAGGAAGCCTCACCAAAAATATAAAGAGTCAACTAACACATATTTTGTATATGTATTATAATCTGTATTCTTAAAGTAAACTAGAGAAAATAAAACATTATTAATAGAATCATAGAAAGAGAAAATATATATACAGTGCTTACTGTCTTTTTGATGGCATTTACAAGAGGAATCATCTGTCACTACCCACATCAATATTGTCTTATATAATTCAAAACACTGTAGATGTCATATGTATTATTAACACCAGACATCAAACTGAAAAGATAATATGAATAACAAATTCATGTCTATTTACAGGTATATTGATTCACGCATTGATAACAAAGAAGTAGTAGTATGGTTGCTTCATGGCAGCCTGGCCTGTATGCTAACAACTGAATCATTATAAAGTTTGTATGACATACAGTATTATAGTCATATTCATACAGTCATATTTCAGTGAATTAAAAACATTGTTACACTAACCCATGCTGATAGGCTAATGTTCACCTTTCTCCAGAGAGAAAGGCATATGTACAGTAGTTTAATTAGTTGAAAACAAAGTTAAAAAACCATAATAAAACTAGAATTATCAATTTTATTTTAACTATCACTCACCTGGTGCCTATATAAGGACAGACTAGTATCTCGATACATGTTATGCATTCATGACATAGTTTTTTCTTTTCTTTGATCCTTCTAGGCTATGCAGTTCGTCTATGAATTTGTTCAAATTCTTGCAAATCTCCAAAAAATGTTCCAATATATTTATTGAAAGAAAACACATGTAAGTGGGCTTGCATAGTTCAAAAACCCTGTTGTTCACAGGTCAGCTGTGTGTATAATACAGTGTGTATATTCCTGGGGTGTATATATAACTGTGTACATACCCACACACACATTCAGTGTTTACTTGATCTCTCTGAGCCTCATTTCCTCATTTGTGAAGTGAAAGTTAATAAGAGGCTCTTTGCAAACCCCAGGTGCTGGACCAATAGAAGGACTCAGAAATGCCTTTCATTTCAGAACCTCTGATAAATACTGCACAAATGCCTTCCACGCTTACAGAATACATTTAAGCATCTCTAAAACTTTCTTTCTCTGCTCAAGCCAGTCTATCATTCAAATTATTCTAAATTTAGGGTCATTTCCAAATATAGTGCATTTCCTGGACAGTTCCTTCCTTGAAAGACAGCCCTGGCCAGCCTGAAGTGGGGGCTAATGCTTCTCGTCAGCCCGGTTGCATTTCTGCCTCCCTCTTGGCTGCAGCGTGTGAGCTGATTGGGGGCCCATGTGACTGTGTTCACGTCCAAGCTCAGGAGAATGAATTTTTCAAGCATGATTTGCAAGTCACGCTATCACATGCCTCCCGAGTCCAGCTGTGTAGCAGCTGCTGCCTCCCCAGCATCCGTTCATCCAGGACTTGGATCAAAAAGCACAAGTACATTTGCTTGAACTGATTTGGTCTCAGCCCAGCTGTGTGTTCCCCATTGTCATCAGGATGTTTACGGACCTGCTGTTCTGGCTGTTCTTGTTTCATTAACACACTTGGGTCTGAAGAGCGTTTTCCCACATGACCCCGGCCAAAGAGGCAATTTAGCTAGGTCGTTCTGTTACTGAAACATCTCCAAGGCATTTGTTTCAACCCTTCTGATCTAAGTATACACCTGCGTATTTCTACACTGAAAAATAGAACCCGGGCTAGGACTATCGATTTTGTGAAAGGTAGGCCAGGAGTTTCATTCTTGGCCCACCTGTCTTATCACGTGACTTTTTTTTAATTACTATTTGACAAGAGGGCAATTTCAACCTAGGACACAACCAGATTAGAGGAAGAAAGTCATTCTTTCTCATATTACTTGGGTTAATGGGATAAACACAGTTTACCTTCCCAGAAAGTTATTTTGAGTATTCCAAAAACACTGATGCCTGTCACACACCAGCAGGTAATTTATTGGCAGAATCTGTGCTGACAGAAGAATGGGCCTGGGGCGGGGCGAGGGAGGGGCGGGGTTTGGTGGTAGCATGGACAGGAGTCTGGTGGGTCAGATCGAGGTTCAACAGCTGGCTGACCCCCAACTATGAGAACATGTGTGAGTCACTCAGTCTCTTTGGGGCTCCATTTCCTCCTATTAATAACAGGCACCATGTATTATCATATTAAAACTTATAATTAAAAATCTGCCTTAGAAATACAGATTTCCAGACTCCCCCCAAAAAATCTTTCAGTGTTTAAAGTGGGACCTGCGTCTATATATTTTGCAGTACCACAGCCCACAGCCAGTATTTCCCAGGGTCTCCTCTGCAACCACTGTGAGCCATCTGACCCAGGACAGTTTATATTGTTAATGAAGTGCTCTTTCCTGATAAAGAGTGTGGTTTTGACTTCCCAGAGCTCAAAACATTAAAAGGTGCAGCCCACACTCCCATGAGGAGCTGACACTCAGAGATGCACTCAAGCCAGGATCACATGCAATAGTGAGGACTGGACACATGGCTGGTTGGACCTGGGATGTGCTGTAAGTATACAGATTTCAAAGATATAGTGTGAAAAAAGGAATGTAGAATATCCAATTAATGATTGTATTGACTACATGTTGACATGCTGGTATTTTGGATATGATGGTTAAAAAAATATTACTCAGGTTAATTTCACCTGTTTCTTTTTTTTTTTTAATGTGGCTACTATGAAATTAAAAATTCCACCAGTGACCTGCATGTTTCTATTGGACAGCACTGTTATCAAGCATAAGGCAATTTTTTGAGAACCACATACCCCATGAGGATAGACCATTAACATGTTGCTGTTATTGTTCAATTGCTAAGTCATCTCCAACTCTTTGTGACCGCATGGATTGTAGCCTGCCAGGCTCCTCTGTCACTGGGATTTCCCAGGTAAGAATTCTAGAATGGGTTGCCATTTCCTCTCCAGGAAATCTTCCTGGACTAGGAATCAAACCCATATCTCCTGCATTAGCAGGCAGATTCTTTACCACTGAGCTACCAGGGAAGCCCTTGGTAGGTGCCTTATAAAACAATCCAGGGTAACTCTGTTGGTCCTGACCAAAGCTCAGCTCCCAGTTTCCATTCTGACTCAAGGAATTTACAAGTGAAGGCTTAAGAAGGGATTGAACAGGCAGGAAACGGGAATACACTGTTTCCTGAGTCAGTAGATGTTCTTCTTAATGCACATCTCCTGCCTGGATCCAGCTCTTTCTAAAAATAGAGAAGCTTTATCCATTTCCATTACAGAGTCAGACTTTCCCACTCTCTCAACCCATTCCTCTCATTCTCCGCTTCACCCCTTGGTAACCTAATATCAAGCTGTGCCTTGGATGGTATGACAAATATTAAATTAGAATAAAAATTTCCCCCAACAATATCCATTATAGGAAAAGGTGTAGTGAAACTGGGACAATTCTATGTTATTGGCTGTAGCAAAACTTATAACCCCTTGGGAAACCAATGTGACGTCATATTTCAAGAGCTATATAAATGCTCTTAATCCTAGATTCAGTAAAGCCACGCCCAGGAATGTCTCAGAAAGAAGCATTCAACAGAAGCAAGATAAATATATAAAAATATTCAATGCAGCATTATCTATACTACAAAATTAGAAGCCATTTAAACACCTAATCATTGAGGAAGAGTTGGAAAATTATGCTGCAACAATTCAATGTAATAGTATGCATTCATTCAAATTTATAATTATGAAGACTATGTAGAAACACAGAAAAATGTTTACACGATAATGTTAGATTTTATAAAGTGGAAGATGCAAATTTTATGTAGATTATGATTGTGTGTTAACAATTTTGTATGCATATGGAAGAAGACTTAAAAGAAATGTGCAAAATGAAATCTCAGTTAGAGTTATTAAAACATAAATCAAAGAAGTTTGACCAGGAGGCTATACTTCTTATGGAATCCAGAGATGGGCTCCCACAGTGTCCATAAATCCAGTACAAATATATAATATTTTGTGTGGCTGTGCATAAAATGATTTTTTGAGAAGTTGAAGCATAATTTTCATTAGATTCTCAGAGGAATTTAGTGATCACTTCCATCCCAAATTAAGAACCAATGCTTAGTGATTATGCTATTATTTTATTGTTTTAATAATTAAAAGAAAGTGAGGCATATCCTCTCCAGGGACTACCCCGAGGTAAATATATAAGTGGGCTTGAGGGAGAATAAGAGCCTTAGATGAGAATGTGTCTAACTCTGGCAGAACTTGGGAGGAGAAATAGGAACCTTCAGGAGCCCCCACAGTTTCCCATTTATAATTCTGATCCCACTCTCATCCAGTCTCTCCCATCTTAAAGGTCCTAATGCTTCTCCCTTTAAGGACCCCACCCCTGCCCCTCCTTTTTCCCTACTGCCTGCTAATGTTCCAGTCAGGTCTTCTTATCGAACTTCAAGTGTTTGTAGCCCTCTAACTTAAGAAACTAGGCTTCCCTGGGGGCTCAGTGGTAAAGAATCCACCTGTCAATGCAGGAGACATGAGTTTGATCCCTGGGTCAGGAAGATCTCCTCGAGAAGTACATAGCAACCCACTCCAGTATTCTTGCCTAGAAAATCCCATGGACAGAGGATGATGGTGGGCTATAGTCCACGGGGTCACAAAGGAGTCAGACACAACTTAGCAACTAAACAGCAACAACAATCTAAAAAAACTTGCCTGCTAAATGTACTGCAGGGCTAATGGGTTGCCCTTTTGGGGAATCTTTGCCTCTCAACAGGCTCTTTGGATGAACAACACTTTAGCCCAGTGGAGGATTATCACAGGAAGGTATGAGATACTAGGACAGGACCAGAGGCAGATCCGTGTAAGTATACTGGCTGCTCTCCATCCTTCAGACCACATCAGACTGCCTATTTCACCTCCCCACCTCCCACAGCCAAATTCCTTCAGGAATTTGAAGGATTCCTGGCCTGTGAGGAACATCATTCCATAATGAACATCATTCCCAGTGTCTATTTCTCTCTTCCAATGAAAGCACACACTAGTCAGGCCCTTTTTAAAGAACCCCTTGAAAGTGAAAGTGAAGTCACTCAGTCGTGTCCGACTCTTGGTGACCCCATGAACTATAGCCTACCAGGCTCCTCCCTCCATGGATTCTCCAGGCAAGAGTACTGGAGTGGGTTGCCATTTCCCCTTAAAGAAAGACAAATACCATACAGTGTCACTTAGATGTGGAATCTAAGGTAAAGTGTTAGTTGCTCAGTCATGTCCAACTCTTTGCAACACCATGGATTGTAGCCTGCTAAGCTCCTCTGTCCATGAAATTCTCCAGGCAAGAATACTGGAGTAGGTTGCTATTCCTTTCTCCAGGGGATCTTCCTGACCCAGGAATTGAACCCAGGTCCCCTGCATTGCATGCAGTCTTTACCATCTGAGCCCATGACACAAATGAATTTATCTATGAAACATAAACAGACTCACAGACATAGAGAACAGAATTGTGGTTGCCAGGGGGAAGGGGAGGTGGAGAAGGGAAGGATTGAGAGTTTGGGATTAATAGATGCAAACTACTGAAACCTATATGGTGGTCAGGAAGCAACAGTTAGAACTGGACATGGAACAACAGACTGGTTCCAAATAGGAAAAGGAGTCCATCAAGGCTGTATATTGTCACCCTGCTTATTTAACTTCTATGCAGAGTACATCATGAGAAATGCTGGGCTGGGAGAAGACAAGCTGGAATCAAGATTGCCAGGAGAAATCTCAATAACCTCAGATATGCAGATGACACCACCCTTATGGCAGAAAGTGAAGAGGAACTAAAAAGCCTCTTGATGAAAGTGAAAGTGGAGAGTGAAAAAGTTGGCTTAAAGCTCAACATTCAGAAAACAAAGATCATGGCATCTGGTCCCATCACTTCATGGCAAATAGATGGGGAAACAGTGGAAACAGTGTCAGACTTTATTTTTGTGGGCTCCAGAATCACTGCAGGTGACTGCAGCCATGAAATTAAAGGACGCTTACTCCTTGGAAGAAAGAACCAAGGCGTTCTTTGGAAGAAAAGTTATGACCAACCTAGATAGCATATTCAAAAGCAGAGACATTACTTCTCAACAAAGGTCTGTCTAGTCAAGGCTATGGTTTTTGCAGTAGTCATGTATGGATGTGAGAGTTGGACTGTGAAGAAAGCTGAGAGCCAAAGAATTGATGTTTTTGAACTGTGGTGTTGGAGAAGACTCTTGAGAGTCCCTTGGACTGTGAGGAGATCCAACCAGTCCATTCTTAAGGAGATCAGCCCTGGGATTTCTTTGGAGGGAATGATGCTGAAGCTAAAACTCCAGTACTTTGGCCACCTCATGTGAAGAGTTGACTCATTGGAAAAGACTCTGATGCTGGGAGGGATTAGGGGCTGGAGGAGAAAGGGACAACAGAGGATGAGATGGCTGGATGGCATCACTGACTTGATGGACGTGAGACTGAGTGAACTCCGGGGGTTGGTGATGGACAAGGAGGCCTGGCATGCTGCGATTCATGGGGTTGCAAAGAGTCAGATATGACTGAGCGACTGAACTGAACTGAACTGGTATTATATATAGCATAGATAAACAATAAGGTCTACTATATAGCCCAGGAGGCTATATTTGATATCCTGTGATAAACCATAATGGAAAAGAATATGTATGTTGTACAACTTTGCTTTATAGTAGAAATTAACACATTATACATCAACTATACTTCAACAATTAAAAAAAAACTTTAAAAATAAAAATCCAACAAAGATCTCACCTTTCACGCAAGATTCTGAATGTTCTATCTTGCCCATCTGTCTTGACAGTTTCAGAATTCAGTCATGCTCCACCCCACCCACCCTTTCTTAGTTGAAGGCATCGTTGTTGTTTTTTGCCCTTATTGATGGCTTGAGGTTGGCAAGATTTTCTTTTTCTGAGACACTCACTCTCAATCCCCCATACAGTTTCCTGGGCTGTCTGGAGCTGTAGTCTTGGTCCGATTCATCAGAGTGAGGTTTCTTTCATGCTTTCCATTTAGCCTGCTTGCCTGTAAGAGAATAGATGTTCCATAATGGACACCTATATATGAGCTGAATAAAAAAGACAAAGAAATGAGCATTTCTAGAAAAGTAACCTGAAAACTCTCTCCTTGAAAAGCAGTCGCCAGCTTTCATTTCATTTGTTAATGGCCTCGCTTTCCAGCACTTCTTTCCTCCTGATATTTCAATGGAAGCTTTTTTTCCTGTTCCAGTCTAACATTTACTCCTTCGACTTTTCTGTCAATTTCTTTTTTTCTCCCTGGAAACCTTTAAGCTAACCAGATCCAGCAGTCACTTTTTCTTCATGTGTGTGTGTATATATATATATATGCTCCTTTCCTTCTAATTACAAATTCACCAGCAATGTAACTTTCAGGGGAAGGGATCCCCAAACCCCAGGCAGTTATCTCTTGCCCATACCTGAGCATCTTCCAGGAAGGGTAAGATGATGTTAGACTTTTCTTCAAGATGTGTTTCCATGCATCATTGTGGTAACTCTCTAAATTGATAATCTCCCATCTGATGGCAGTGTGGGTTTGGGGAGCTTGTCGCCATCAACTTGAGGACCCTTGATTGTATGAGAAGCAGTCACATTAATAAGTAATTATTAAGAGGACAGACTATAGCAGAAAAATACTGGGGATCAGATCAAACCCTGGCTACTTCCTAGATGCTATGGCCCTTCAAGAGGAAACCAAGCCTCAACTTCCCCATCTGACAGAGGTAACTAATAACGGTGGCTATTTCATAAGTCCATACACATTTCATTGGGACAGAAGGTCCATTTTTTGTTACCAAATGCCTCTTCTCACTCCATAATCTTTGATTTTCAGCCGAGTTCTTGGCTATCTGGAATAAATAAAGATTATTATTTCCCAGTCTCCGAGGCAGCTAAGTGTAGGCATGGGACAAAGCCCTGGCCAAAGAAATTCAAGTGGAAGAGGTGTGGGTAATTTCCCAGAAGTGTCTTTAAGGTGAGAATTTGCACTTCTTTGTTTTTTCATCCTTCATCTTGTATAAAAGTGGGATGAAATGGTGGGAGCTCCTGTAGCCATCTTGGACGACGAGAAGACTTAGTGAATGAAATCCACACGGGACAATTTAACAACATAGAGAAGAGCTTAATTCCCTAACATAATGGAGCATCATAACTACCCTGGATTGTTTGCCTGCAGAAATTGGCAGAGGAGAGAGATACATTTTATCTCATTTAAATATTGTAATGTTTTTCTGTTGCTTTCATCCTAAACAGGACCCTAAATCTAACAAGTATTTAGTACATAATAGGTATCATTAAGTCATTACCTAGGCATTTTGGAGAACCTCTCGCAATCCCATCCACCTCCCACAATATAATAGAACTTCAGATGCACCTTCTGTAATGCTAATGCATTGAGTGTTAACGATGTCCCTGGCAAGGTAGCAAGTGCCTTCCATGGAATATCTTCTTTAAAGTTCATAACCACCTCAAGAGGTTGGTACTATTTTCAGTTCAGTTCAGTTCAGTCACTCAGTCGTGTCCAATTCTTTGCGACCCCATGAATCGCAGCACGCCAGGCCTCCCTGTCCATCACCAACTCCTGGAGTTCACTCAGACTCACGTCCATTGAGTCTGTGATGCCATCCAGCCATCTCATCCTCGGTTGTCCCCTTCTCCTCCTGCCCCCAATCCCTCCCAGCATCAGGGTCTTTTCCAATGAGTCAACTCTTCGCGTGAGGTGGCCAAAGTACTGGAGCTTCAGCTTTAGCACATTCCTTCCAAAGAAATCCCAGGGTTGATCTCCTTCAGAATGGACTGGTTGGATCTCCTTGCAGTCCAAGGGACTCTCAAGAGTCTTCTCCAACACCGCAGTTCAAAAGCATCAATTCTTCGGCGCTCAGCCTTCTTCACAGTCCAACTCTCACATCCATACATGACCACAGGAAAAACCATAAGTGTCTATTTATTTGGCTGCGCCAGGCTTAGTTGCTGCACGCAGGGTCTGTGATCGTCACTGTGACATGCCGATTCTTTAGTTGCCACATGCAGGAATCGTTTGGTTGTAGTGTGGGGGGTCTAGTTCCCTGACCAGGAATCGAGCTTGGGCCCCCTGCACTGGGAGTGCAGAGACTCAGCCGCTGGACCACCAGGGAAGCCCTGAGGTTGGCATTATTGTAAACTTTCATTTTTATAGACAAGTGTATTAATTTTCTAGGACTGCCATGATGAAACAACACAGACTGGTTGCCTTAAACTATAGAAACGAATTTTCTCACAATTCTGGAGGCTGGAAGTCCATATCAAGGTGTTCGCAGTTTGCTTTCCTTGAAGGCCTCTCTCCTTGGCTTCCAGATGGCAGCCCTCTTGGCGCATCTTCACAGAGTCTTCCCTCTGTGCCTGCTCATCTCTCGTGTCTGTGTCTTAATTTCCTGGTATCATAAGGGCACAAGTCAGATTGGATCAGGGCCTGTTCTGATGGCCCCATTTTAACTGAATCATCTGTGCAAAGGCCCTGTCTCTAAATTCAGCCATATTATGAGGTACTGTGGTTAGAGCTTCAACATATGAATTTGGGGAAACACAATTCACCCATAATAAAGAGGAAACTGAGTCAGAGGAGAAATTTAGTAATTTCCCCTAAAACTACACAGTGAGAAAATCGCAGAAGCCTGGTTCCCAAGTTCGAGCAATGAAACAAGTCATGTGTTTCCATTCCATGTTACCATTTCTAATAAATTTGGCATGAGGATAAGCCCTCACTTCCCAGAACTCCGTACTTTTAATATGTGTGTCAATCCGTTGTGTCCGATTGTTTGCAACTTCATCAACTGCTCCTCTGTCCATGGAATTTTTCAGGTAAGAATACTAGAATGGGTTGCCATTCCTTCTTCCAGGGGATCTTCTTGACCCAGGGATCAAGGATGCATATCTTGCATCTCCTTCATTGGTAGCTGGTTCTTTACCAACTGCACCATCTGAAGCCGATTTAATAGCATGTGTTGTTGTGTGTCGTGTGTTAGTTGCTCAGTCGTATCTGACTCTTTGCGACCCCATGGTCTGTAGCCCACCAGGCTTCTCTGTCCATGGAATTCTCCAGGCAAGAATACTGGAGTGGGTTGCCATTCCCTTCTCCAGGGGATCTTCCTGATCCAAGGATCGAACCCAGGTCTCCTGCATTAAATCTATAAACATAGATTTGAGCTCTGGAGGCATAGCTTTGTGTAGTCACCCTTCTCCATTGTCTTGATCCTTGTTGTCACCTGCTAATTGTCCTGGGGTCTGATGGCTTCAATCCTCCAGGTCCTGGGGAAATGCACCGCCCGGAGCTCTCTACCTGCCTCACTAGCCAGTGCTCTAGGAACACAGTGCTCTAGAAAGAGGCCTAAACATTTGTACAGATGTCAAGGAGAAACTACAAGCTTCCTCCGCTCTGCCTGACTAATCTCCATGTAGGTGACCTGGGAAAGCTGCCACAGCCCCAAACCCCAAGCCTCAAATCCTGCCTTCAACACAGGAGTCATCAGCGGGAGATGGAGAGTAACCCCAGCCCATGGGTCCTGGTGCTGCCATATACTGTTGCTTCCTCCTCACCCTCCTTGTTGTACCTCTCCAGGCTCTCAGCTTCTTTCCTACTGCCTGTGCCCTTCATGCCTCATTGCCCTGGAACCTCCTTGGGCACAAGCCTCCTTAGAATCTGTCACTTTCATTGCCACAGTTTTCTCCTCTGCCATGTCTAGCTGATCCTAGAAATGGAGAACATAGCTACTGGCTTGGGGACTTAAGAACCAAAGAGAGCTCTGTTTCCAGCCCAAGCCGAATATAAGGTTAAATAAAAATAGCTGCTACTAAATATACATATATTAACTCAATGAATCTTCACAGCACCCCTAAGTTATTTCCCTTTTCTATAGATAAGGAAGCTATGGTACAGAGGTTAGGGAACTTGGCCAAGGCTACGTGGCAGAACAAGGACTTAAACCAAAGTAGTCTGTCTAAGGAGCTCACACTCTTAACCATTTCTCCAAGTATCACAATTTTATCTTTCTCCCAGATAGCACACAGGTGTGGACATGTGCACATACATTCCAAAGATTGTCCTTGGAGGGGTCCAACAGGAACCTATGCACCCAATTTATAAAAAGGTTTGACAAATGTAAGATTGCATTGTCTACATACCAATAGACACACCAGTACTTTCTATTCCATAATTGGCAAAATAAGGGGTGACCCCAAGGTCTCAGACCATTCCAGGAATTTTCACACATATCACCTCATTTATCCTTGCAATAATATTTTGAAGTAGGCACTATTATCTCCATTTTACAGTTAAGAAAACTGAGGCTCAGAGAGGTTAAGCAAATTGTACTGGGTCACACAGCTAATGAGGGGTGGAGCCAAGATTTGAACACAACACTTCAACACTTTTGATATAATGCAAGGTACCCCGGTTACAGGCTTGGTGACTTCAGCACTCATCTCACTACTCCACACTGCCTCCCCACTCTGAACAGGACTGCCAAAGAGGAATGAAAGGAAAGGTGCAGAGTCAGCTTAAAAAGAATATGACTTTTACATTAGCTCTAAAGTCTACATTATTGTATTTCTATAAACATTCAACAAAACCTGAATTCCAAAATAAAATAGAGCTAATCTCTTGAGTCCCAGCTACCACTTCACCTCTCACCTGCCAAAACCCATCCAGTGAAGAAACTCAACCTGAAACATCTCCAAAGTAGTTGTGTTTGAAGTCAAAACCATAAAACCTGCATTTGCTAAAACCCTTTCTCTAAAAATCTATTAATAATGTATGGCCAGAACTTGCAGACAATGTAATCGTGTTTTAGGGATTTGCAACCCAGCTATTCTATTTTTGGAGGTTTGATTTTTGCCTAGTGACTCTTAGGCACAAGTTTTAAGGAAGGCACATGTTTATCCATTTGCTGATTCGCCCTGGCTCACAAAGCCAACAAAGATTTAAACCCAAATTGCTTTCAATCTTCCCAAGCACCTCATTTTTATCACAAAGGGACTTGCTACACAAACGATCTGTCGCTCAAGTAGGAATACTCATATGTTAGATGTTGTCAGTATAGTTCCTAGTACTAAACCACTGCCAGCAGTGAAAGGAGCTGAGTTGTAGAGATGGAGAGCCATGGTAGCAGGAGAGGGTAGTGGGGAGGGGGCGATGGGGCATAAGGATTTCTGGAGAGCCTCTCATTAAGAAAGCATAAATGCAAGAATTCTGACCAACAATTTAGGTAAATTAGGAATGACTCCCTTCTGTGTCCCAGTGGTGTTGTGGAAAAAAACACAGAATTATGTGTAGCAGTTATGAATTTGAACCCAGATTCAGATGTGAGAACTTTTGACAAGCCTCTTAATCACTCTGAACCTCAGTCTCATCTTCTGGGCACATCAGAACTTATGGTTTAGGTTCTTATGAGGTAACAGATTTCAAAATACCTCCTATACATCTGGCAAAGAAAGAATATTGAAAATCTTTCATCTTTTAATAGGAAGGATTAAAATTTTCAGAGTTCATTCAGAACTTGCATTTTAAATAATTATCCATCTAAAAGGGCAAAATCTTCATTTATATGTATTTCTCTAGGAACATGTCAGTTAAGCAAAATAAAAAGAGAAATCCTAAAAGTCTGTAACAGATACTAGGAATATTTGAAATCTTTTTCTCAATTTCCAGGTGTTTGCCACTGGAACGGCTTGGAGACAGCCAGCCGTGTATGCTACTTCCTGCCAAAATTTTGGGCCATGGGGTTTGTTCACTCTGAAGTGAGCAGACCACCCATTCCACTCCCTCACTGCATATTGCTGAGGAGAGAAGGTGTGTTGCCCATGGCATTGTTTAGTGCTGTTCAAGTTGGAACAGCTTTCTGAAGAATGCATCCATCCATCCACCCACTCGCCCACCCATCCTTCTACCCATCCATCCATCCATTCACCCATCTGCCCACCCTTCCTCTCACCCACCCATCCACCCACCCATCTACCCACCCACCCATTCATCCACTCATTCATCCTCCCTTCCATACATCCATCCCTCTATCCAGGCAATATATGTTAAGGATTTACTGTGTGCCAGACATTACTCGAAACATTGTGGTTAGAGTGGTGAACAAGCAGATGAAGTCTCTACTCCTATGGAAATTACATTCTGCTGAAAGGAGACAGAAAGTAAATAAGTGAACAAATAAATATATAAAAATAAACAGCTTTGGCAGCAAGACAAATGCTAAGAAAATGGGGAATGATGCTTCTGATCAGGGCTTGGAACTGGAGGAGACTATTTTAGATAAGTGTCCCAGAGGAGGAAAAACTGAGTCAGGACCAAAATAATGAGCTGGAAGACAAACCATGCAGAAATCCAGAGTTAGAGAACCAGGCGGAGGAAATAAGTTTCTAAAGGAAGAAATAGCTTGGGATAATCATGAATAAAACAAAGTTTAAAAATCTACCCCAAAGCCAGGGTTGAGAGTAGGAGTTAGTTTGAGATGGGGCCGGAGAGGAAGGTCACTTTGCCTGTGAACCATGGCAGAAGAGTATCTTCAGTGCAATGGGAGGGTTCAAACCCAGAGAGAGGTGTGATCTGATTTCCAGCTGTGGAAAGTCCAGAATCAGGCCAAGGAGAAGTGTGCCCCTTTCACGTGTACACTTCCTCTGGTCAGGGTTGCCTTCCTTCTTCCTCTTCCTCCTCTCCTTCCCATCACAACAGTACTGTTGAAATGGCCATGAGGTCAGGGTCAGGGTACACAATCAGAAGTGTAACTCTCTGTTTTGCCAAAAGTTTCCACTTTTGACTCAGATTCACAGGATTTGTTAAAAAAAAAAAAACTAGCCACTCATTGTATAAAAATAAATAATAAGATATTTATTAGAGATTATGACATGACTGAGTGACTTCCCTTTCACTTTTCACTTTCATGCACTGGAGAAGGAAATGGCAACCCACTCCAGTGTTCTTGCCTGGAGAATCCCAGGGATGGGGGCATCTGGTGGGCTGCCATCTATGGGGTCGCACAGAGTCAGACACGACTGAAGCGACTTAGCAGCAGCAGCAGCAGCTTACTTTCAATATACTGACATTAAAAGAAAAGAGAAATAGAAACAGCAGAGTATACATCATCAAACAGACCAACATCCAAACTTAGCTCGGTTGGTAAAAGAATTCTCCTACAGTGCAGGAGAACCAGGTTTGAGCCCTCAGTTGAGAAGATCCCCTGGAGAAGGAAACAGTAACCAACTTCAATATTCTTGCCTGAGAAATCCCATGGACAGAGAAGTTTGGCAGGATACAGTCCATGGTGTCACAAGAGTCACACAGCTTAGTGACTAAATCAATAACCACCACCAGACTTAATCAGTGCTGGGAAGTCCCATGTCACAGCACATCTGGAGTCTCAATTGGGAAAAGGTCCCAGGCAGCGCAGTCACTCCATGGGTGACACTTCAAAAACTGCAGTTCGGGGTTCCTACTTATAATCCCAGGATGGATGTAAACGGACATCATCATCAATCTGTGACCAAATTGCAAGCCTGGTTTCATGTTAATGCTGTTTGTTTTGTCTTGTAAAACTTCAGTCAGTTCAGTTGCTCAGTCATGTCTTGCTCAGTCATGGACTTGCGACCCCATGGACTACAGCATGCTAGGCTTCCCTGTCCATCACCAACTCCTGGAGCTTACTCAAATGCCAGAAGCCAGCATGAGGAATCCCACCCATGACAAGGTCATGCGGCAGAGACCTCGATGGGCAAGGATGATTTGAGTCTCAGGGTTTCCCGCTGGTGTTTCCTGAGCATGTACCCCAAAAATAAGAATCTGTCTGCTTTTCCACTCTTCTGACATTCTCTGGAAAAAGTCAACTCAGGGCTTTAGTCTTCTGCATTTGAAAGGGTGTTTCAATCCAAAAACCTCTCTGATGGCTTTCTAGCCTGCCTGCAGGCTGCACATGTGATTGTTTGAGGCCTCCCGACCGTGGGAGGCACAGGAAGCTTAAAATATCCTAGGAATGTAGGGGCTTCTGAGGAGTCAAAATCATTAGAATTCAGTTCAGTTCAGTTCAGTTGCTCAGTCATGTC
>SJXQ01009068.1:52942-131455 GCA_006408695.1 Aepyceros melampus
CGTTACCAGCTCACTTCCTTCCCCTTATCTAAACGCAAATGCTCCTCAAAGCTCCTCGGACCCTGTTTGGCTTCTGTTAGACTCTCTGCTCTGAGAAACTCATCATCCCGACAATACCATTACAAATTATTTATTTATTTATTTATTTTTGGCTGCTCTGGGTCTTTGTTGCTGTGCTGGGGTTTTCTCTAGTTTCAGCGAGCAGGGGCTACTTTTCGTTGGGGTGCACAGGCTTCTCATCATGTTTGCTTCTCTTGTTGCAGAGCACAGACATATAGACACCTGGGCTTCAGTAGTTGCATCACACAGGCTTAGCTGCCCCTCAACATGTGGGATCTTCCCAGACCTGGGATTGAACCCATGTCCCCTGCATTGGCAGGCATATTCTTAACCACTGGACCACCAGGGAAGTCCCTACAAAGTCGTTTTGCCACCAGCCCTGACTAATCTTTGCAATCAGGTGATTGGGGCCAACTCAGAGGGTATATCCCCTTGAGTGTTCTACCATCACTCAATATATACAAAACCTTCCCCACCAATGAAACCTGCTTTTACACTGTACACCACACTTCCATTTTCCTTGGAACCATTTTTCATTCCTCCTTTTTCAGGACCTCTATCCAGCCTATCTCCAAGTGAGTTTTTTTTTTTCTTCTAATCTTCTTGGATCTTTTTATTTTCTTCTAATTCAACTTCCAAAATCCTAATTCAGACTCTAGCAACCTCACACCAGCATTCTGCCATCACACATGTAAGATGCCCAGTTTGGCAGATGCTACTGGTTGTCTATTAAATGTCTCTTCTCCCCTCTTCGCTTATTCAAAGAGCTCCAGTTATTTGAGGTGTAGCAATATGCTCAGGTAAAATCTCTCCCCTGTTATCCACGCACCTAGTTCTGCTGATGAGCACTTCTACCAGGTAAGATTTCTGAGAGAGCTGTTGTTCTCTTGATAAAGGGTAATAACCAGATAGCACATGCCTTGCCACACACACACACTCACTCATTGGCTTCCTTTTTTCCTAGATAGAATGTAGAATCAATGGGTGAGGTTAAGATACCATATTTAAAATCAGCTAGGTCACTTCAGATACTTTCCTGAGACCTTGAGAAACTTACCTAACCTTTTTAAGCCTCAATTTTGTATCTGTAAAATGGGTACAATGACAGCCATATAGGCTGTGAAGATTGAAAGTAGTATGTGTATAAAGCATTGAATGTGGTTTATACAAAGACCTTGTCACTGTCAGCAAGTGGTGGATAGTCCTCCAGCTGTTTCCATTTTCTAAATTCCTATATGAAAGTGAAAATGAAGGTCCCTTTGTCTTATCTGACTCTTTGCAACCCCATGGCCTATAATGGAATTCTCCAGGCAAGAATACTAGAGTGGTTAGCCATTCCCTTCTTCAAGAGATCTTCTCAACCCAGGGATCGAACCCAAGTTTCCCTCAATGCAGGCAAATTCTTTGCTAGCTGAGCCACCGTACTTAGAATAATTATGGTACATATATGCATTGTCTTATTTTGTCTCCTGGAGTACCTGTCTCCTTGGAGAGAAGGAGACTGTAATAAACTTAGAGCAATTGTCTGTTTTTACTGTTTGTTTCATCACCTCCAAATTGCCTTGTCCAGTTCTGGGTGTAGAATAGGCTCCTAAAAACTCTTAAAAAATAGGCTCTTAAATAGGGATTTAATGAAAGGTTATATGATAAAGGTGATGGAATAAAGTCTTAGAACAAATTAAGTATTGGCTAAGGTTAGGAAATCAAGATGAGAGGCTATAAAGATGATCATTTTGCTTTGAAAACTATCTTCAAGGGAAGACAGATACAAACAGAGAGGACGCTGCTGTGAATGGCTTCTCTTCTTCCCTAGATCCAGACTCAAACTCTTTTCTCAGCCCCCATTCTTTCCTCCCCAAATGCTATTTCAACTCCAAAGCATTGCAGAGCAATGCAGATTTTCCTGGAGAAAAAATTCCTAGTCAAACCCTTGAATATCTCAATCTTTCTCCTCCTGTATCTTTCTGGCTGTTCTGCTTCTCACATTTTTCCCAAAAAAAGACTGAAAAATCATTATAAAAAGACTACCGTTTGCCATCATCTGGAGCACTAGGTCTGCCTCCTGAGCTTGGACACAGCACTCAGCAAATCAAAGTCCTGTTGTTGAGCCGTCCCTGGGGCTACCATGCTTGTGAGGGCTGTTTATAGTCTTATTTCTGCCTTGAAAAAGTGAAAGTGTTAGTCACTCAGTCATGTCCCACTCTTTGCAACTCCATGGATTGCAGCCTGCCAGTCCCCTCTGTTTGTGGAATTCTCAGGCAGGAATACTGGAGTGGGTTGCCGTTCCCATCTCCAGGGGATCTCCCTAACTCAGGGACTGATTCCACATCTCCTGCATTGCAGGCAGATTCTTTGCTGTCTGAGCCACCAGGAAAGCCCCATTTCTGCCTTATGCTTTCTCATTCCAAAGAACCAGGGCAACCCCCACTTCCTTTAAACCTCTTCCACCTCCCCTACCAGCCTCCATTTTTTACCTTTCTCATCTCTACTCTACTCTTTTACATCCTTCTGTTTTTGTCTTCTCCCTTTGCCCTAATCATCAGCCTACACTGTTTTTACTTCTCAAAAGCCTGTAAGAAGGTATTAAGACGGGTACATCTGCTGTCAACCAGGAACAGTCAAAAGAAAAGGAGATTCTTGACTCACCTTGAGTTTCTAAGCCCTTTCCCCTCATCAAGGCATGGGCAGGAGACTACTTCCTACACAGGACCAACTTTTTGGCTTTACCTTAGTCTTGAGAAATCTTTATCTGGAGAGGAGTGGGGATCTATAAATAAGAATGCCCATCTCTGAGTAGAGAGAAAATTTAACCCTGGGTATTCTAACACTTTCATTACCCAATGTAGTTTGGGACCACAAATAAACGGAGATAAATGTATCTAACATGTCCTTAGTCTCCCTTTGGTTATGTGATCTTATGGCTTGGCCTTATCTTCTTTTAATCAAAATGTATACATACCAAAAACATTTATTCTGCCACATTCTGCATTTTTAAACGCAGAACAAAAAAAGGTAAGGCTGTGGTGGGAGAAATTGGTGTATTTGTTTTCTCTGTCACTGTATTTGATTTTGTAAAAACCCTGAGCAGATGTTAACCTCCTCCACTGTCCTATCAGGGAGACCAAGGCTCCAGGCATCTCCCCTATGAGGATGGGGAAGGGTAGTTAGGGAGGGTAGGCACTGAGGGCCACTCACATCAGACACAAGTCTGCAAGGAAATAAACATGCTAATGTAGTATTTCCAGGACTTGTTCCAACTGTTTCATGAAAAGATAACCTCACAGTCATTAGCCAGATGTGTTCTGATTCCCTCTTTTCTTTCACTAACTCACATCTGCCCCCACCAACTGTGGTCCTAGAGATGGTTGTCAGTGGCGTGGGTCTCAATCATGGAGACCTCTTGCCCCCTCGCACCCCTCCCCTCCTCTTCCTTCCATCAAACTGCTATTTTGTGTCTCTGTTGCAACTGGGTCATGTTTTTGACTTTACCAAGAGGAAGCAAGAGGCCTTCAGTGGGAAAGCAAGAGGTTTCCAGTGTTCACCAAATACAGATGCTCAGGAAATGGGGCACTCGTGTGGCTTGTGTAGAGGGAACTTCTCAGCTACAAGGCTGTGTCCTGTGTGCGGGAGGCCCCGCTCACTCCTCGCTGTCTCCCAGCCTGCCTGACTCCAAACATCCCCGGGAATAATTCAACTTCTTATCTAAGGTACGGGCCAGCTTCCTTGAACCACCAACTGCTCGATTGCACAACACATCAGTTATATAAGAGGATCTTAAGAAAGAATAAAATCATGAGCCCCACATAACTGCCCTTGTCCAGGCATCACCCCCAGCCCCAAGAAAGGGGCCCAGTTGGGGCAGTTGGTCCATTTGTAAACAGAAGCTGCAGAATGGACCGTTGGTTTTGCTGAATGAAGCACCAGGGCTCCACATCGTCCTTGTGTTCCCTCAGACTCCCCTGCCCCTACTCCACTTCTGTCACCCCAAATGCAGGCCCTCATTACCCTGGGTGAGAATAGAAGGCTCCTCATCATTTATTTATTTTTAGCACTTGCTCAAACTAATTGGTAGCCCTGCAACCCATACATAATACAGTGATCTGGAAGGAACTGACAGCTATTTAATGATGGATGGTATCGGATGGGGACAGAGAACAAGAGGCTTACTCTGCAGTGGGTCTTGGTTGACTGTCTGCTGTTGTCTGGGGGTACGTGTTTTCTGATGCACTTGGTCTCTAAAGGTTATTAGCTGAAAGTTACAGAGCTAGAGCTCAGCAAGGCGGCTGCAGTCCTCTTCCTATTCTTCACTGGCCTGCAGAGGTGGGTTCAGCAGTTCTGAGCCTTTGGGAGAAAGAGACCCAGTATTTAGAGGAGCAAGGCCATGTCTTTGACTCTTTCACCTGCCTGGATCCTGGCATGGGAAAGGTAGTAAGGAGTTTGGGAAGAGCATGATATCTGAAAGCAAACAAGTCTGGGGAGTCTCAGCTTGAACACTTAGCAAGCACTTCTGTGACTTCAGATAAATGGCTTAAACTTTCAGAACCTCAGTTTCCTCATCTCTCAAAATGGGGAGCATAAGACCTACCCACCAATGTGTTTCAGAGGACAAATGTGAAAACACCAATTATACTGCCTCCTACAAGCTTAGGTATTCAATAACAAGTTCTTCCTTAATTTGAATTTACCACATCTAAGATAGGAGGAGAAGGGGACGACCAAGGATGAGATGGCTGGATGGCATCACGGACTCAATGCACGTGAGTCTGGGTGAACTCCGGGAGTTGATGATGGACAGGGAGGCCTGGCGTGCTGCGATTCATGGGGTCATAAAGAGTCAGACACAACTGAGCCACTGAACTGAACTGAACTGCAGATTCCTTATCTATGAACAAAACACGCCAAGCTTTGCACTTCCATTTTGCTCTTTATTAGTAGGTCCATAGACAAGATATCAAAGTAGCATAGAGGACACGACTGAGAAGACTGGGATTCTATTACTGATTATACCTGAGAACGTGCTCAGAAGCTGTGCGATCAAAAGAGCT
The DNA here is from genome assembly GCA_006408695.1 of Aepyceros melampus. NCBI lineage: Eukaryota > Metazoa > Chordata > Mammalia > Artiodactyla > Bovidae > Aepyceros > Aepyceros melampus. The sequence continues at coordinate 58,048 of SJXQ01009068.1, forward strand.
TTTATGCTTCCCTGGTGGTCCAGTGGTTAAGAGCATGCCTTGGAACGCAGGGGATACCGGTTCAGTCACGGGTCCAGGAGGATTCCACATACCGTGGGGCAACTATGCCTATGTACCACAGCTACTGAGCCCACCTGCCCTACAGCCTGAGCTCCGCAACAAGAGAAGCCACTGCAGTGAGAAACCTAGGCATCACAGCTGCGGGGTAACCCCTGCTCGCTGCAACTGGAGAAAGTCATGTGCAAAAATGGAGACCCAGTGCTGCCACAAAAATGTAACTAACTCAAATTTTTAAAAAGAAGGTCTACTTTAGGACCCTTCCTACACTGCAAGCAGGAATGTAAATTGGTGCAGCCACTATAGAAACAATATGGAGTTTCCTTAAAATACCAGAAATAGAGCTACCATGGGATCTAGCAATCTTACTTCTGGGAATATATCCAGAAAACTTTAAAAGTATATAAAAGATACATGCACCCCAATATTCATAGCAGCACCATTTACAATACTAAAGACATGGATGCAGCCTAAGTGTCTATCAACAGATGAATGGATAAAGATGTGGCATATATTATATTCACAATGGAATATTATTTCAGCCAAAAAAAAGAATGAAATAATGCCATTTGCAGCAATATGGATGGACCTAGAGAATATCATACTAAATAAAGTAAATCAGAGACAAATATTATATGATAACACTTATATGTACAGTCTAAAAAATAATAATACAAAATAATTTATTTACCAAAGAGAAACAGACTTACAGACATAGAAAGCAAACATTTGGTTACCAAAGGGGAAAGGCAGGAGAGAGAGGAGTCAATCAGGAATATGGAAGTTACACATACAAACTATACATAAAATAGATAGGCAATGAGGATTTACTGTATAACACAGAGAACTATATTCAACAACTTGTAATAACCTATAACAGAAAATAATTTGAATACATACATATTTAGCCAAATCACTTTGCTGTATACTTATACAATATTATAAATCAACTACACTTCAATTTAAAAAAAGGCCTTGGATCCTAGGTTGTGTGTAAACTTGGATAAATTATTGATATTTATTTATTTATTTTATTGAGTCTTAATCATCTCAATCTCATTGGGATTTGTGAGTGATAAGTATAATAGTAAGTATACTAACAAGTATAAAGTACTAATTAAATGCTGAAATAGAGCAGGTGCCCCCCAAATGTTACCTTCATTTCTTCAATAAGTAGTAATCTTCTAGTTTTGAACTGTAATTAGATATGCATTTATGTAACAAATGTTTATAGAGCAAATGGTTTATATGGCAGACACAGTCCTAGTTGCTGGGCATCCTATACTCTGGCTTGGGAGAGAGCTGATAAATTGGCAGATGAAAGTTTATATAATTTAGCATAAAAAATATGGGATTCCATTAGTCTCATGCTACAGAACTACTTTTTTCATTCAACTATATTTAACTTCATTGAAAATTATCTGTATCAGTAGATGTTAATAGAGAGCTTTTTCATCCTTTTATATAGCTGCACATTGTTCCAAAGTGTGTGGGTATACACACACACCCTTTATTTAACCATTACCTTATTGATGGCCATTTGATTTTCTACCTTTTTGGGGAGAAGGGAATTGAGAAAATGATATCCTCATTCTTATATGATTATACTGTATGGCAATTTTTGTAGATTATATTATTTTTTAATCTTTAAATAAAATATCATGGGCCCAAAATATTATCAAATCTCAGAATTTTCATGGATAATATGTCTTTTTCAGTTGCATTAACCTTTGAAAAGAGTGAAAAAGAAAGTGAACATTGCTCGGTTGTGTCCAACTCTTTGCAACTCTATGGGCTATACAATCCGTGGAATTCTCCAGGCAAGAATTTTGGAGTGGGTAGCCTTTCCCTTCGCCAAGGGATCTTCCTGACTCAGGGATCAAACCCAGGTCTCCCACATTGCAGGTGGATTTTTTTTTACCAGCTGAGCCACAAGGGAAGCCCAAGGGTACTGGAATGGGTATCCTATCCCTTCTCCAGTAGATCTTCCTGACCCAAGAATCGAACTAGGGTCTCCTGCATTGCAAGTATTTTCTTTACCAACTGAGCTATTAGAGAATTCTTGATCGGTATTTGCCAACAGTTCATCAATCATGTCAGTTTTGGGGAAACATTTTGACACGGTTTCTTCAAGTGAACCTTTCCCACTGTTCCATGTGTTTCCTCTGGGTGAGAAGGGAGTACCCAGGTGAGTGCCGGATACAGTTCAGTTCAGTCGCTCAGTCATGTCTGACTCTTTGTGACCCCATGGACTGCAGCACGCCGGCTTCCCTGTCCATCACCAACTCCCGGAGTTCACCCAAACTCATGTCCATTGAGTCGGTGATGCCATCCAACCATCTCATTTTCTGTCATCCTGATCTCCTCCTGCTCTCAGTCTTTCCCAGCATCAGGGTCTTTTCCAATGAATCAGCTCTTCACATCAGGTGGCCAAAGTATTGGAGTTTCAGCTTTAACATCAGTCCTTCCAGTGAACACTCAGGACTGGTTGGACCTCCTTGCAGTCCAAGGGACTCCCAAAAGTCTTCTCCAGAGGGATGCAAATGGGACTTTGAATTTCTGGGCTGCTTCTTGCTCAATATGATCATGGATGTGGGGTTTTTTTTGTTGTTGTTTCTTTTCTGTTTTTTTTTTTTCCCTCTTCAGGTCTTATTTTTTTGAGGATAATAATTCCTCCTACTTCTATTCACTAATATACATCATTCATTTGGCAACTCGTTGGCTATATCAACTTCAAGTCCCTGAAAGTACCCTAAAGTACTTTTAGAATCTTTCAAAAGTCTGTCTCTCCCAGTCCCCTCCACTATAAACTGTGTTCCTTCATGCAACAGCCTTCCTGGAAGATTTGTTATTTAAATTAGAATAAAGACTGTCTTCAGTTTTAGGTTCACAGAAAAATTGAGCAAAAAGTGCGGAGAGTTCCCATATACCTCCTGACCCATACAGGCACAGCCTCCCCCACTACTGGCATCCCCCATCAGAGTGGTACCTTTGTCACAACTCTGTATAATTCTACATTAACAAAACAGTATCACTTTAAACCATAGTTTACATTAAGGTTCACTCTGGTGATGTTGAACATTCTATGGGTTTGGACAAGCATATCATGACATGTGCCCATCATTACAGTATCATACAAACTAGTTTCACTGCCCTAAAAATCCACTGTGCTCTGCCTAGTCATTCCTCCCTTCCCCTAACCTCTGGCAACCATTGCTCTTTTTACTGTTTCCCTAGTTTTGTCTTTTCCAGAATGTCATATTGTTGGAATTACACAGTATGTAGCTTTTCCAACTGGCTTCTTTTACTCATTAATATGCATTAAAATTCCTCCATGTCTTTTCCTAGCTTGATAGTTTGTTTCTTTTTAGTGTGAATAATATTCCCTTGTCTGTATGTATCATAGTTTATTTATCCATTCACCTACTTAAACACATCTTGGTTGCTTCCAAATATTGATGAATATGAAGTAAGCTGCAAAAAACATCTGTATGCAAGTTTTTGTGTGGACATAAGTTTTTAACTGATTTCGGTGAATACCAAGGAGGCCAATTGCTGCATCATATGGTAAATTTTGTGAGAAACTGGGAAACTGTCTTCCAAAGTGGCCGTACCATTTTTCACCCCCACCAGCAATGGATAAATCCTACTCCACATCCTCACCAGAATTTGGTTTTGTCAGTGATTTGGAGGTATGATTTGGATTTAGATTATAATATGTATCCAGTAGTATCTCACTATTCTCTTAACTTGCATTTCCCTCATGAACTTTACTTTTTAAATTTTCTTAATCCATTTTATTGGTTTTTAGTTTGGTTAGTTACTGCATTGACATTCCACTGTAAAACAGTTCTTGCCACACAGGGTCATTGTGAGAAAGAAAGGAAGGAATCTTATCTCTGTAAGTACGAAATCTCAGTTCATAGCTTTCATTTCTGTATCTTGCTCAAATTGGATAAAGCCAGAGCTGTAAGTCACATTGGTGGGAAGTCAGTGCCTATGAAGTTTCATAGGATGATCAACCTCAAATACGCAATGCCTTGTGAGCACAGAGAAGGAAATAACTGGCTTTGCCTGAGAAGTTGAATTAGATTTTATGGTGCCTAGAATATAGTAGCCCCTCATTCATTCTTCATTAAATGAGAGGACGTTTGAGAAGGTGGACTCTGGAGTTGGACTCCTTAGAATTGAAACAATCCTCCATTAATTGATCAGATGTATGACCTTTGGTCAGTTACTTAACCTCTCTGTTTCCCCATGTGAAAAAATGGGGCTAATAACAACCCAAAACTGGAAGCAACCCCAAACGGAAGCAACCCAAATGTCCTCAGTGAATGAATGGATAAACAAAATGTGGTATATCTATACTGTGGACTATTACTCAGTCGTAAAGAAAAAGAATGAAGTACTGATACATATAACAACATGCATGAACCTTGAAAGCATTAGGCTAAGTAAGAGAAGCCAGACACAAGTCCCATACTACACGGTTCCATCTATATGGAATACATAGGATAGGTAAATTTATAGAGACAGAAAGCAAATGGGTGGCTCCCAGGGGCTAAGAGGAGCGAGTCATGGGGAGTGACTACTTAACAGGTACAGGATTTTCTTTTGGGTTGCTGAAAATGTTTTGATGAAACAAGATAGCTGTGGTGGTCATACAACATCGTGAAGGTACTAAAAGCCATTGAATTGTACACTTAAAGGTGGTTAATTTTATCTTAAATGAACTTTACCTCAATAAAAAATACTCACTGGATATGCTAAACAGGAGGTTTGAAATAGCTGAGTGAGTAGTAAATTAGTAAGATGGAAAATAGAGTTCATTATATTACCCAGGGTGCCACAGAGAGCCAAGATATGCAAGACAGGTTGAAACATATAGAGTGTGAGGTAGTACAGAATTCTAGAAAGATAAAAGACAAAAGTGGGATGAAGAGTATTTGAAGTGGAAAAAAACCCAGAATTTTCCATAAACATTTGTTGGAAGAGTACAAACCTCAGATCCAGGAAACCCAAAAAGTTCCAAGAAGAATAAAAGAAAATTCATACCTAGGCATATTCTAGTAAAACTGTAGAATGTCTAAAGCCAAAAGAAGATCTAAAAGGCAGCCAGAAAATAAAAGTCACTTCCAAAGTGGTGACAATTAGACAGCTGGTGAACTTTTCAACAGTAGTAATAAAAGACAAAAACAGGAATAAATTATGCAATATGCTGAAAGAAAAAGTGCTGCTAGTGTAGACTTTCAAAGAAAGCAAAAATATCTTTCAATAATGAAGACAAAATACTCTTTTTAGACAAACAAAAATTGAGAGTTTTACCACCACAGATCTTTGCCCAAGAAAATTCTAAAAGATTCATTTCAAGGAACAATTTCAGATATTAGTAAATACTGGGTAAGTCTATATATAATTTGACTGGATGAACAACTAAACTGATGTATAAATTATGGGATTAAATAAAAGGTATAACTAAAATAATTAATGTGAAACTATTTAAATTATAGAGAAAGTGAAAAGGGTCACAGTGTTTGGAGGTCTTATATTGCTTGGGAGGAAAGGTAAAGATATTGATTAATGTGTTAAAATATATACAGCAGTCACTGAAAGAAGACTGCTAGATGTCCCTTATATCCATTGTCCTTTTTATATAATAATGAAACTTTAATTTTTATCTGACCACATGACCATTTTTCAGCCTTTGAGGCTACAGTGATTGAGGTGCAACAGATTGCATTTTATTTCCAAATATGGGGTGCCCCTTTTCCTGGGAGGATTATGTATTTTCTCACCCTCCTGACATCAAGTTTGATCTCCTTTGGGAGGGTTTTATTTAAATACTGGTGATATCAGACTTGGCCAGGTGACTTGTTTAGCCAATAAACTGTCAGTGGAAATAAAATATGTCACCTTCTGAGCAGAAGTTTTCAAAACCATCATGAAGTTCCACCATCTCTTTTCTTCTGCTCTATCCTTAGCAATGCTTCAGAAAGGGACTGGGGCCAGGAATGAAGATCCAAAGCTGATGTGTACATGTGGTATGAATGAGAAATAAACCCACATTAAAGCCACTTGGATTTTGGAGTTGCTGGTTACTATAGCATAATTTAGCCTTAGGTGAGTGATACAGAAGTCAATGCCCAGAAATAAGCTGCTACTATCACAACAACAAATAAATACAACAACCTCAAATTAGCAGTATATAGTATTGGCTTTCAGAATGTGAAGTGGGTGCCTAGGAAATGTTAGTGGAGGCTAACATATATAGAAAGATGATAATCCATGTTACAGAGTGGCCAAATATTGACCAAAACTTGCCTATGCTAACTTGAAAGGCAAACTATGGATGAGGTTCGTAACATTGTACAGGAGGTGGTGATCGAAACCATCCCCAATAAAAAGAAATGCAAAAAGGCAAAATAGTTGTCAGAGGAGGCCTTACAAATAGCTGAGAAAAGAAGAAAAGTGAAAGGCAAAGGAGAAAAGGAAAGATATGTCCATTTGAATGCAGAGTTCCAGAGAACAGGGGGAGAGATAAGAAAGCTTTTTTAAGGAACAATGCAAAGACACAGGAAAACAAAAGAATGGGAAAGACTAGAGATCTCTTCAACAAAATTAGAAGCACCAAGGGAATATTTCATGCAAAGAGAGGCACCATAAAGGACAGAAATGGTATGGACCTAACAGAAGCAAAAAATTAAGAAGAGGTGGCAAGAATACACAGAAGAACTATACAAAAAAGATGTTAATGACCTGGATAGCCATGATGGTGTGATTACTCACCTAGAACCAGACATCCTGTAGTGCAAAGTCAAGTGCGGCTTAGGAAGCATCTCATGAACAAAGCTAGGGGAGGTAATGAAATTCCAGCTGAGCTATTTCAAATCTTAAAAGATGATGTTATGAAAGTGCTACACTCAATATTCCAGCAAATTTGGAAAACTCAGCAGTGGCCACAGGACTGGAAAAGGTCAGCTTCCATTCCAGTCCCAAAGAAGGGCAATATCAAAGAACGCTCAAATTACCACACAATTGCATTCGTTCCACATGCTAACAAGGTCATGCTCAAAATCCTTCAAGCTAGGCTTCAATAGTACATGAACCAAGAACATCCAGATGTACAAGATGAATTTAGAAAAGGCAGAGGGACCAGAGATCAAATTGCCAACACTGGTTGGATCGTAGAAAAAGCTACAAAATTCCAGAAAAACATCTACCTCTGCTTCATTGACTATGCTAAAATCTTTGACTGTGTGTGGATCACAACAAATTGTGGATAATTGTTAAAAAGATGGGAATACCAGACCACCTTATCTGTCTCTTGTGAAATCTGTATGCAGGTCAAGAAGCAAGGTAGAACCAGACATGGAAAATGGACTGGTTCAAATTGGGTAAGGTGTACATCAAAGCTGTGAATCGTCACCTTGCTTATTTAACTTACATGCAGAGTATATCATGAGAAACACCGGGCTGGATGAAGCACAGGCTGGAATCAAGATTGCTGGGAGAAATATCAATAACCTCAGATATGCAGATGACACCACCCTTATGGCAGAAAGCGAAGAGGAGCTAAACACCTGCTTGATGAAAGTGAGAGGAGAGTGAAAAACCTGACATAGAACTCAACATTCAAAAAACAAAGATCATGGCATCTGGTCCCATCACTTCATGGCAGATAGATGGGTAAACAGTGGAAACCGTGACAGACTTTATTTTCTTGGGCTCCAAAATCACTACAAATGGTGACTGTAGCCATGAAATTAAAAAATCCCGGTTCCTTGGAAGAACAGCCGTGACAAAGCTAGACAGTGTATTAAAAAGCAGAGACATTGCTTTGCCTACAAAGGTGCATCTAGTCAAAGCTGTGGTTTTTCTAGTAGTCACGTTCAGATATGAAAGCTGGCAACAGGAAAAGCTGAGTGCCAAAGAACTGATGCCTTCAAACTGCAGTGTTGGAGAAGACTCTTTAAAGTCCCTTGGACTGCAAGGAAATCCAACCAGTCCATCTTAAATGAAAGCAGTCCTGAATATTCATTGGAAGGACTGATGCTGATGCTGAAACTCCAATACTTAAGCTACTCGATGCAAAGAACTGACTCATTTGAAAAGAACTTGATACTGGGAAAGGTTGAAGGCAGGAACAGAAGGGGACAACAGAGGATGAGATGGTTGGATGTCATCACTAACTCACTGGACATGAGTTTGAGCAAACTCTGGGAGATGGTGAAGGACAGGTGAGGCCTGGAGTGCTACACTCATGGGGTCACAAAGAGTCAGACATGATTGAACAACAGCAACAACAATGAACTTATGACATAAGATGAAGAATGTGGGAAATACAGAATGGGATTTAAAAGTTGCATATCACCACATTGTAACATCCTGAGATGACTATGGAGTGATCCATATGACCAAATAAATCAGTGTCACAATAAAGTAAGGAGATGCAACCCTACATTGAAAATGCACAGATCTTCAGATTAGAGGTTTTTAAAACTTCAACTCTATGCTGCCAACTCTTTTTTATTTAGTTGCTAAATCGTGTCTGACTCTTTGAGATCCCATGGACTGTAACTCACCAGATTCTTCTGTCTATGGAATTTCCCAGGCAAGAATACTGGAGTGGTTTGCCATTTCCTTCTCCTGGGGATATTCCCAACCAAGGAATGGAACCCAGGTCTCCTGCTTGTCAGTTGGATTCTTTACTGCTGAACCATTAGGAAAGACCAGAGACATATCTAAAGCATGCTACCAGAGACATATTTAAAACATAAAGACAATGGAGAGACTAAAAATGTAAAGGAAGAAAAAGAGCAGACCCTTAAGAGCAAAGCAAAGTGGATACAAATATCCAACTCCACATTCTTTATTGCATAGACACAACTAGACCATTCTCAAACTGGACAAAGTTCATTTAAGAACAAAATAGTGGAATTACAGTTCAAAAATAGCCTCAGAGTTTTTTTTATTGGTTAAATTGTGCCTCTCCAAAATTTATGTTCAAGTACCTTGGGATGAGATGAGACTGTATTTGGAGACAGGATCTTTAAAGAAACAATTACGTTAAAATAGGAAGGTACCCAATCCACACTGAGTAGGGTCCTTATAAGAAGAAGAAATTTGGGCTCAAAAAGAGGCACCAGGGATGTGTGGGCATGGAGGAAGGACTTTACCAGGACACAAGGAGAAACAGTTATCTCCAAACCAAGGAGAGAGCTTTCAAAGAGAACTGACACTGCAGACACCTTGATCTTGAACTTCTAGCCTCCAGAACTTTGAGAAAATCACTTTCTGTTATTAGAGCCACCTTGTCCGTGATTTTGTTTGTGGTATCCAGTTTGTAATACTTTGTAATAGCATCCCTAGGATACTTAAGAAAGCCTTAAATAATAGTAGTAATTGCAATAATGTCATACCTAGATCTTTGCAGGCCATTTCCTTTGGAGAATTCCAAAGATCAAAAAAGCAGCCATGTGCAACAAAATGTCTTCTGGCAACTCCCTCCTTACAAAGAGGCTTTTAATAATGGGCCTTGGCACAGAGGTAACCAGCACTGTGCCCTGGGGCAGGGCTCACCACTGTCCTCCTCTGTGGGCAGCCGAAGAGAGCCAAAGACGCAATGCCATCCAAGGGAGTGCCATCTGGGAGGATGTTTCTAAAGAAAACAGGAGGCTCTAGTTCCTGGATTTGCCACTCTGATCCAGTTTAATCACTAACATCTATAAGAAAAGAAAGTCCTCTTTCTTTCATATCACATTGGGCTAGACCCAAATGAGATTCTGCATGCTGATGGTGAGGGGTAATAGCTATATTGTAATCATCATTTTAGAGAACATTTCTCTCCTACCAGCTCTTGCTGAACATATTTAGATTCTGAAATAACATTAGGGGGTAAGCACATTTGTCCTTTAAAGACTTCAATTTGAAGGCTTCAACCGCTTACTGGCTTTGTCATTTGTTATTCATATGTGTTCATCAAATTGTTCAAATGTTTTTATTTCCTCCTATCAATGGTTTCATTTAGAAAACACTTCGTATCATTTCCAAGCTAATTATTTAATAAAAAAGGTTTCTTTCATTTTTTATTTTCTCATCTCTCTTCTTTTGACATTGAGGTCATGTTTCTCATCTGAAACTCCAATGTGTGCTAACTTTACATTTGTATAAATTCATACATTGAGGGCACTTTGTTTTGGTCCAGTCCCCCCAGGAGGGGAAAGTTGTATTTATAGGCGTCTATAAATGCGAGGCTTTGTTGTGCTGATCTTTTCTTCCTTCTCGCCCCCTCGGGGTGTTGGCTAGAAATCTACGCAATTCTTGTTTTTTAAAAAAGTAAAGAATGAAAGACAATATGATACAGTTGGTCTCTGTTGATTACTTGGTAGTCTGGTGACTGTAGAAATGCTGATCAAAGGCTCTGGACAATGAAAGCCAAGCTGTGGGGGAAGAGGCTGAGGGGCAACAGGATTTAGGAAAGAGTTACAGAGCTTTGCTAGTCTAATCTAATAGCTTTTCATAACCTCTTTTTTTTTTTTTTAGATTTTTTAGATGTGTATCAGTTTTAAAATCTTTATTGAACTTGTCACAATATTGCTTCTGTTTTATGTTTTGGTGTTTTGGCCACAAGGCATGTGGGATCTTAGCTCCCAGACCAGGGATCAAACCTGTACCCCCTACATTGAAAGTGCAGAGTCTTAGCCACTGGACCACCAGGGAAGGGCCCTTCTTTTCCTTCTTTCTTTCTTTCCTCTCTGCTTTTTGGTCTTTCTACTGCTCTCTATTTTTCCATATTTTGTTTTTTCCTTTCTTTCCTCTTTCCTTCATACAAGGAAGGAAACTGCAAGATCGAACCATAGGTTGGAAATGGCCAAATTTCAACAATTTCACACACTCAACCTAATACACCAAAAAAATTCAAGATTTAAAACTTCTATACACAAAGTAAAGAGAACAACTGTACAATATTATTTTTCAAAAATAGAGATTCTTCCTTATTCAAGAAGGCAAACTGGCTTAGGACCGGCTGTGGATTTAACCAGGCCTTAATGGAATCCTAGTCCCACAACTTGTTCTTTGCAAGACTTTGATCAAGTGACTTTACCTCTCTGAGTCTCAGTTGCCTTATCTGTAGATGGGAAACCTGGTACCTATTTTACAGGATTTTTCTGAAAACTGAAAGTAAACATAAAAAGGCATGACACCCTACAGAGTGAGTGGTCTGACACATACACGTGTCTAACTTTTTTATGGTACTTTGGTGATGAGAAAAATGCAAATTAATTCAAAGACATTACTGAATACTTGTGGCTTCAAGGCAGAAGTTACAAGTTGATTCAGAAAGAACTGATCACATTAGAAAGAAAATGTATTAGTTCAGTTCAGTTCAGTTCAGCTGCTCAGTCATGTCCAACTCTTTGTGACCCCATGGACTGCAGCACACCAGGCCTCCCTGTCTATCACAACTCCCGCAGTTTACTCAAACTCATGTGCATTGAATCGGTGATGCCATCTAACTGTCTCATCCTCTGCCGTCCCCTTCTCCTCCTGCCTTCAATATTTCCGAGCATCAGGGTCTTTTCAAATGAGTCAGCTCTTCCCATCAGGTGGCCAAAGTATTGAAGTTTCAGCTTCAACATCAGTCCTTCTAATAAACACCCACAACTGATTTCCTTTAGGATGGACTGGTTGGATCTCCTTGCAGTCCAAGGGACTCTCAAGAGTCTTCTCCAACATCACAGTTCAAAAGCATCAATTCTTTGGCACTCAGCTTTCTTTATAGTCCAACTCTCATATCCATACATGACCACTGGAAAAAATCATAGCCTTGACTAGATGGACCTTTGTTGGCAAAATAATGTCTCTGTTTTTTAATATATTGTCTAGGTTGGAGAAGGAAATGGCAACCCACTCCAGTATTCTTGCCTGGGGAATCCCAGGTATGGCGGAGCTTGGTTGGCTGCCATCTATGGGGTTGCACAGAGTCAGACACGACCGAAGTGATTTAGCAACAGCAGCAGCAGGTTGGTTATTAACTTTCCTTCCAAGGAGTCAGCATCTTTTAATTTCATGGCTTCAGTCACCATCTGCAGTGGTTTTGGAGCCCCCAAAAATAAAGTCAACTACTGTTCCCACTGTTTCCCCATCTATTTGCCATGAAGTGATGGGACTGGATGCCATGATCTTAGTTTTCTGAATATTGAGTTTTAAGCCAACTTTTTCACTCTCCTCTTTCACTTTCATCAAGAGGTTCTTTAGCTCTTCTTCACTTTCTGCCATAAGGGTGGTGTCATCTGCATATCTGGGGTTATTGATATTTCTCCTGGCAATCTTGATTCCAGCTTGTGCTTCTTCCAGCCCAGTGTTTCTCATGATGTACTGTGCATATAAGTTACATAAGCAGGGTGACAATATATAGCCTAAGACCATGAACAAATATTTAACCAAAACAGTTTGTATCCAAGCATCAATATATGGGGGACCAGTACCAGCATGTGATTGATTGAACAAGGATGGGTTTCCCCAAGACTTAATTTCTATATATCACATACATGGGGCTATGGGCAATTATGTGAAGTGTGTGTGTGAGTGTGTGTGTGTGTGTGTGTGTGTGTGTGTGTGTGAAGGACATAGTGTCAGGAGTCAAAAGTCAGGATGTACTGAAAGATTTTCCCAAAGTTTCAGGATGACCTTGGAAATCTCATTTTCCAGCTGGATGAGGCTCCCCCTAACTTCAATTGTGCAGTGCAGAGGCTCTTTGGGCAATATATTCTGGGTCACTGGGTAGGGCTTTCTGTTTAAATACTGACTTAACTCTGGGACAGTGGCCACCAGTCTGATCATCACACTGCTGACATCTTGTGGGGCTACAGCAAGAATCTTACAGTCCTGAGGGCATGACGGTAAGCCTTGTAGCTCCATTTCAAATACCCAATGAGTCTGGGATGAACAGCCATGAGGGGAGTAGGTTGAGTATTTGTTTGATTGCAGTGATTATGATAGTTCCTTTACAACTTTGGTTTCAACTGCATGCTATTATGGGCCTTCCCAGGTGGCTCAGTGGGTAAAAAATCCACTTGCAATGCAGAAGAGACAGGAGATGTGGGTTCAATCTTGGGTCTGGAAGATCCCTTGGAGAAGGAAATAGTAACCTGCTCCAGTATTTTTGCGTGGAAACTCTCATGGGCAGAGGAGACTGGTAGGCTATAGTCCATGGGATTGCAGAGAGCCAGTCATGACTGTAGCAACTGAACATAAGCACATGCTAATATATAGCTTGCTGGCCAAGTAATATGCCTTTCAGTTCAGTTCAGTCACTCAGTCGTATCTGACTCTTTGCGACCCCATGAACTGCAGCACACCAGGCCTCCCTGTCCATCACCATCTCTCGGAGTTCACTCAGACTCACGTCCATTGAGTCCGTGATGCCATCCAGCCATCTCATCCTCTGTTGTCCCCTTCTCTTCCTGCCTCCAATCCCTGCCAGCATCAGAGTCTTTTCCAATGAGTCAACTCTTTGCATGAGGTGGCCAAAGTACTGGAGTTTCAGCTTTAGCATCAGTAGTTCCAAAGAAAACCCAGGACTGATCTCCTTTAGAATGGCCTGGTTGGATCTCCTTGCAGTCCAAGGGACTCTCAAGAGTCTTCTCCAACACCACAGTTCAAAAGCATCAATTCTTCAGCGCTCAGCTTTCTTCACAGTCCAACTCTCATATCCATACATGACCACTGGAAAAACCATAGTCTTGACTAAACGGACATTTGTTGGCAAAGTAATGTCTCTGCTTTTCAATATGCTATCTAGGTTGGTCCTTACTTTTCTTCCAAGGAGTAAGCATCTTTTAATTTCATGGCTGCAGTCACCATCTGCAGTGATTTTGGAGCCCAAAAAGATAAAGTCTGACACTGTTTCCACTGTTTCCCCATCTATTTCCCATGAAGTGATGGGACCAGATGCCATGATCTTCGTTTTCTGAATGTTGAGCTTTAAGCCAACTTTTTCACTCTCCTCTTTCACTTTCATCAAGAGGCTTTTTAGTCCCTCTTCACTTTCTGCCATAAGGGTGTAAAGTCTGACACTGTTTCTACTGTTTCCCCATCTATTTCCCATGAAGTGATGGGGCCAGATGCCATGATCTTCGTTTTCTGAATGTTGAGCTTTAAGCCAACTTTTTCACTCTCCTCTTTCACTTTCAACAAGAGGCTTTTTAGCTCCTCTTCACTTTCTGCCATAAGGGTGGTGTCATCTGCATATCTGAGATTATTGATATTTCTCCCAGCAATCTTGATTCCAGCTTGTGTTTCTTCCAGTCCAGTGTTTCTCATGATGTACTCTGCATAGAAGTTAAATAAGCAGGGTGATAATATACAGCCTTGACCCACTCCATTTCCTATTTGGAATCAGTCTGTTGTTCCATGTCCAGTTCTAACTGTTGCTTCCTGACCTGCACACAGATTTCTCAAGAGGCAGGTCAGGTGGTCTGGTATTCCCATCTCTTTCAGAATTTTCCACAGTTTATTGTGATCGACACAGTCAAAGGCTTTGGCATAGTCAAGAAAGCAGAAATAGATGTTTTTCTGGAACTCTCTTGCTTTTTCCATGATCCAGTGAATGTTGGCAATTTGATCTCTGGTTCCTCTGCCTTTTCTAAAACCAGCTTGAACATCAAGGAGTTCATGGTTCACGTATTGCTGAAGTCTGGCTTGGAGAATTTGGGCATTACTTTACTAGCGTGTGAGATGAATGCAATTGTGCGGTAGTTTAAGCATACTTTGGCATTGCCCTTCTTTGGAATTGAAATGAAAACTGACCTTTTCCAGTCCTGTGGCCACTGCTGAGTTTTCCAAATTTGCTGGCAAATTGAGTGCAGCACTTTTACAGCATCATCTTTCAGGATTTGAAACAGCTCAACTGGAATTCCATCACCTCCACTAGCTTTGTTCTTAGTGATGCTTTCTAAGGCCCACTTGACTTCACATTCCAAGATGTCTGGCTCTAGATTAGTCATCACATCATCATGATTATCTGGGTCATGAAGATCTTTTTTGTACAGTTCTTCCGTGTATTCTTGCCACCTCTTCTTAATATATTGTGCTTCTGTTAGGTCCAGACCATTTCTGTCCTTTATCGAGCCCATCTTTGCATGAAATGTTCCCTTGGTATCTCTTATTTTCTTGAAGAGATCTCTAGTCTTTCCTATTCTGTTGTTTTCCTCTATTTCTTTGCATTGATCACTGAAGAAGGCTTTCTTTTCTTGCTATTCTTTGGAACTCTGCATTCAGATGCTTATATCTTTCCTTTTCTCCTTTGCTTTTCGCCTCTCTTCTTTTCACAGCTATTTGTAAGCCTCGCCCACTCCCCTCTCTAATATGGTGGTGATGGCCACTGAGCTGAGGAAAAGGCCCTGCTTACACCTGGCTCTGACTCTCACCCCTCCAGCTAAGGCTCGACCTCCCACCACGGTGGCTGCTGCTAGCTCAATGGGGAGATTCCTCAAAAAAATTGAAAACAGAACTACAATATGATCCAGCAGTTCCACTCCTGGGCATATATCTGAAGAAAAAATACTAATTAGAAAGATATGTGCACCCCTATGTCCGTAGAAACACTGTTTACAATAGTGAAGATATGGAACCAACTTGTCTCCATCAGCAGATAAATGGATAGAGAAGATGTGAGATATATATATAATGGAATACTACTCAGCCATAAAAAAGAGAAAAGTTTTGACATTTGCAACACAGATGGACCTGGAGGGTATTATACTTAGTGAAGTAAGTCAGACAGAGAAAGACAAATATTGAATGCTTTCACTTATATTTGGAATATAAAAAAATAAATAAAATGAATGAATATAGCAAAACAGACACAGACCACAGATACAGAGAAAAATGATTACCAGTGGGGAGAGGGGTCAGAGAACGGGGCAAGACCAGGGCAAGATGGGGTGGGGGGGGCGGGTGGAAATTAAGAAGTACAAAATAGTATGTATAAAATGAGTAAGATACAAAGATACAATGTAAAGCACAGGGAATATAACCAATATATTATAATAACTTTAAATGGAATATAATCTATCAAATCACAATGTTGTATACCAGAAACTAACATAGCATTGTCAATCTACTATACTTCAGTACAAAAATAGCAATAGAGAATGGAGAAAAACATTTGAAAATAAAAGGCTGGACAAAAGTAAAGAAGAGTAAGAAATATTACCACTCAAAAATAAAAGAGTTAATATATAAATATATGTAATTATGCTACTTTATGTTTGAGATATTTTCTTGTTGTTGTTGTACTGACTCAATATTATTTTTTAATGCTGAGTACAATTTTACTTTATTTCTATTTTATTTTTATTAATATTTTACTTTATGATTATTAATTTTGGCTACAAGTCACATGAGATCTTAGTTCCCCACCAGGGAACAAACCTGTTCCCCGTGAATTGGAAGTGAGGAGTCTTATCCACTGGACCACCAAGGAAGTCTCTCAATATTAGTTTTTGGTGATAATGAGTCATCACTTGAAAGTCTTTACATAATTTCTTTACAGATTTCTCCACAACATTACTGATTTCTTTAAAAAATGCAAAAACTTCAGAACAAAAACCAAAAATGTTTTTTCAGCTGTTTTTATATGTACCTATCTGTTTGAATTTGGCTTGCCTCACACTGATGTATAATATTCTACACAAATTACTAGTGACTAAGTGAATTTTCACAAAACTGAGCAAATCAAGAATATAACAGTAACATGATTTAATAGTAACTAACTATGACTGTTATGGGCCTTTTTTAAAAAAAATTACTGGACAATTACTACTAGAAAATTATTTACATTGAATATCATTATATCAGATTGTAATTAAAGGATTAAATTTTAAACTGTTGTGTTTTAAACTAAATAATACTTTTCAGTTCAGTTCAGTCGCTCAGTCGTGTCCGACTCTTTGCGACCCCATGAATCACAGCACGCCAGGCTTCCCTGTCCATCACCAACTCCCGGAGGTCACTCAGACTCACGTCCATCGAGTCAGTGATGCCATTCAGCCATCTCATCCTCTGTCGTCCCCTTTTCCTCCTGCCCCTAATCCCTCCCAGCATCAGAGTCTTTTCCAATGAGTCAACTCTTCACATAAGGTGGCCAAAGTACTGGAGTTTCAGCTTTAGCATCATTCCTTCCAAAGAACACTCAGGGCTGATCTCCTTCAGAATGGTCTGGTTGGATCCCCTTGCAGTCCAAGGGACTCTCAAGAGTCTTCAACACCACAGTTCAAAAGCATCAATTCTTCAGTGCTCAGCTTTCTTCCAACTCTCACATCCATACATGACCACAGGAAAAACCATAGCCTTGACTAGACAGACCTTTGTCAGCAAAGTAATGTCTTTGCTTTAAAATATGCTGTCTAGATTTGTCATAGTTTTTCTTCCAAGGAGTAAGCGTCTTTTAATTTCATGGCTGCAGTCACCATCTGCAGTGATTTTGGAGCCCCAAAAAATAAAGTCAGACACTGTTTCCACTGTTTCCCTGTCTATTTCCCATGAAGTGATGGGACCAGGTGCCATGACCTTCGTTTTCTGAATGTTGAGCTTTAAGCCAACTTTTCACTCTCCTTTTCACTTTCATCAAGAGGCTTTTTAGTTCCTCTTCACTTTCTGCCGTAAGAGTGGTGTCATCTGCATATCTGAAGTTATACTTTTAAAAGTATATATTTCAAAATAAAAGACAGTATTCACCTAGAATTCTCTTTGCAGAAGCCTTTATTGAAATATTCTTCTTTCATAGTTTTAAGATTAGGAGAGTTCCTATTTATTCTTTTTTGTTGTTTGCTTCAAATTTATTTTCACTCAGTGCAAAACTATTTCAGATTTTCATTTTAATGTCTTCTTTCACCCAATGTTATTTTGAATTTTAGTTGTAATTTTCCATAATTACATAATAAAAATTCATATTGGGATTTTCTAGTTAATTGTTATTGATTTCTAAGTTATTATATTATAGTCTTTTGCAATTTATTGAGACTTAAGGAGTATGTACCAATTTTAATAAGTTGAAAAAGATGTGTATTCTTATTCTGAGATTGTTGTAAGTGCTCTTCTATTGATATTTAGGTTATTTAGGTAAACATTAATTTTGTGGTTAAAACTTGTCTATATTACTTACTAAATTTTTCAGTTACCTAGAAATTGGCATTAAAACTTTCCACTTATAATTGTGATTTTGTCCATTTTTCTTCTTAGTTACTTCTTGCTTTTTATTTTTGAGGCTGTATTAATAGTTATATGCAAAGTTGTTATGTCCATTTAGAACTGACCCTTTTATCACTATGAAATGCCCTTTTTTGATCTCTAGTGAAAATAGAAAGAACAGGAAAAGTCGCCTGAAGAACCATTTCTAACTTGTGTGCAAAATTTAGATCTATAAAATGGTTATAGGACCCATCTCAGCAAGAAATATTAACTAGCCTCTCAACAAGCTAAGACAAATATTTGTGGTGAAATATTGTGCGGGGAATTATCGGCAGTATCTTGACATTTATAAACTTACAGTTGAGGATGTTATAGTAAGTTATGCTGAGGCAAGATAGCTAGAAATGCCTTGTTTCCTCCTAACGAAATAAACTGGTGTCCAAGAAAATGGAGTTTCTCCGTGATCCTGGTATCCAATGAGAGATTGTTAAACCATTTGGGATGTACTGCATGCACCCTTTCTAAGATTATCTCATTTTAAAATTACATTTATTTTAATGCGTCATTTTTTTTAAATATCAAGAAACAAAACTTTTAAGGCAATTGGAGGTTGAAATTCTGCTGTAACATTATCTGATATTTTCTCCCTGAGTAACCTGCTTTGGGAAAAATATCTGCATGTATGTAAATTTACACATATACATATATATGAAGGGAGAATTTTTTTCAAAAATCTCAAGTAATACTACCTCTTGTTAATATCAGTTATTGCTACCACTTAGTTACTTGAATCAACACTAAATCCCTATGCGCTCTTTCTACCTGACTTTCAGGTGAAGGATCAGCATCCAGAGAATGTAAACACACTACTGAAGATCACACAGTTTTAAAGAAAAATAACAATTATTGAAACATAGATTTTTAAACTATGTTTATTATTATTAAACTTTTTAAAATCTGAAATCAGTGTTCTTTGTACTATTATGTGCTATTAAGAACTACCTGTTTTATGTCAAATGAAGGTACTCTGACCAAAAAAACAAACCTCAATATGAAGAAAATTATAGTCTTAGGACATTCTAAAGTTCTACTGCAAGAAACATATAGTTATCACATGCTGGGGAAGAATCCATATACCACACAGACTTTCTTGTCAAGGAGTACTGAGGCCATCCAGATGCAAAATCAATTAGAAAAGGCCAGAGATCAAAGGGGATTATGGACATTGTTTCATGAATACCATAGATACAGGGTCTGTTTGTCATCATCTTTGATCATTTCTAAAATAGACTGCATGCTTATAGGTTGCATGCAAGTATTAAAGTGCTTTTAAAAGTATAGCAGTATCTGTGAACAAGGAATGTGATGTATACTGATGTACTCGTAAGAAAACATGATCCGTGAAAATCTGACCTTTTTATAGGTTTAATGAGAACTGATGCTCATTTTATAAAAAGACTATTACTTAGAAAATGATTCTGTGGGATTCTTTTAAAATCCAGCTCTTCTAATGCTTCTAGAAACAATTTCATTTACAGTAGTTGGATTTGCACAAGATTTCTCAGGAGTTTATGCACTGCAAGAAATGCCATAAGTCATGTGTACTTGAATAAATGTAATATTTAGACAGGATTAAAAAGCAAATAATTTGGAATAATACAATAATATGTACAACCCAATGCAAGCAGATCATTTCTTTTAATGATGCACAGTGCAGAATAAGGGAAGATATATTATCACAAGCAAGATTTATAAACCCAATTACATAGTCAGCAATCTGAAATTCTAGTTTTTGCTTATTCTGAATAAAAATCTGTGTCAGAGTTGGTTTATAAAGTAAAGGTGCCCACCACTGCTAAGAAACATGTATATCAAAAGCATCAGCTTAGGGACATGACCTGATTTGAATGAGTTAAGGCTGTATTTTTGGATCAGAATCTTATTTGCTTGAGTAGCTTGAATCCATCAGAAGGACATCAAGGAAAAAGATGGGATTTCCACATCCCTCAGACCCAGGAATGTGATGATTCATACTTTATTATGAGCTGTGACACAATCAAATGCATGTATTAATATATTATTAAGCACTCACAGATGGCTTAAATTTACAAAGTGCATAGTGAGTAAATCATTTAATTGCATTTGTATTCACAATATCAACTATAAAAAGGCAGATAATAATATTGTGATAGTAACAATAACAACAATAACCTAGAGAAATACTTTTCCATTTAAGGAAATTAAAGGCATTTTGAGAAAATTTCTCATCATGGACTATGACTTTATATCTAGTTCTTGTATACAGGCAATTATATAATAAATTCTTTTTAAATTGAAGTATACTTCATTTACATTTGGTCCCATCTCTTCATGGCAAATAAATGGAGAAACAATGGAAACAGTGACAGACTTTGAGAGGGGCTCCAAAATCACTGCAGATGGTGACTGCAGTCATGAAATTAAAAGACTCTTGCTTCTTGGAAGAAAAGCTTGACCAACCTAGATAGCATATTAAAAAGCAGAGACATTACTTTGCCAACAAATGTCCTTCTAGTCAAAGCTATGGTCGAGAGTTGGACTATAAAGAAAGCTAGGTGCTAAAGAATTGATGCTTTAGAACTGTGGTATTGGGGAAGATCCTTGAGAGTCCCTTGGACTGCAAGGAGATCCAACCAGTCCATCCTAAAGGAAACTGAAACTTCAATGCTTTGGCCACCTGATGTGAAGAACTGACTCACTGGAAAAGACCCTGATGCTGGAAAAGATTGAAGGTGGGAGGAGAAGCAGAGGATGAGATGATTGGATGGCATCACTGACTTGATGGACATGAGTTTGAGCACACTCTGGGAGTTGGTAAAGGACAGGGAAGCCTGGTGTGCTGCAGTCCATGGGGTCATGAAGAGTCAGACACGACTGAGAGACTAAACTGAACTGATTTAGAAGGTTGTGTTAGTTTCAGATGCAAAGCAAGTGATTCAAATACATATTATTTATATGTAAAAAATATTGTTTTTGTTACTGTTTAGTTGCTAAATCATGTCTGATTACTCTTTGTGACCCCATGGACTGCAGTCTACCAGGCTCCTCTGTTCATGGGATTTCCCAGTCAAGAATAATGGAATTGGTTGCCATCTCTTACTCCAGGAGATCTTCCTGACTCATGGATCGAACCCACATCTCCTGCATTGCAGGCAGTTTCTTTACTGTTAAGCCACCAGGGAAATCTGGAAGCCCTATATATGTAAATATTTTCCGATTCATCCCCTTTTAGGTGATTACAAAATATGGAGTATATTTCCCTGTGTTATGCAGTAGGTCCTTGTTGTTTATCTATTTTGTGTATAGTAGTGTATATATGTTAATGCCAAAACCAAATGTATTCTTTCCCTCTTCCCTTTGGTAACTATAACTTGTTTTCTATATTTGTAGGTCTATTTCTTAATATTTGATTGTTCTTGTAAATAATCCCAAAACAGATTCTTTAGACTATATCTTATCCACCTCCTATAGAAAAGCTTGCTGTTTTTGGAATGGATAGTTCCTTGTTGTCCCAATCTTGGCTCAAATGCCACCTCCTCAGGGCAGTCACCAAAAGCCCCTGTTGAAGTAGCTTTTTCTTACCACTTGTTCCCAAAAGCTATCACATTATTTTATCATATGTAGCACTGATGACACTCTGGGATTATTTTTTATTTATTAGTTTATTTTCCTCATGTTGAGTCCCTCTTCCTGAGTGGAAGTTTCATGAAGGAAAGAACATTATACACTCTCCCAACACTGAGTCCCTGGCATCTCGAAGAGCCTTCATCACACAGCAGAGATGCTCAGTAAACACATGATGAGTGAATAAATGCATAAAGAAAGTTTACAGCTGACGTTTTATGGGCTAAATTCACTTTTGTATTTTGTTATATGGTTGCATTTCCCTGGAGTACAGTTATGGTTAAGGATAGTGATCAAATACAAAAACATTGTTGATAATTAGTATAGTATTTAATACATTTATTAATTTTAAACATTTTTTACCTTTGCACAAGTCATGTTCTATAGGGAAAGAGAATTCTGAATAAGTGTCATGTAAGAAAAAAGTCTTGATTCCAGCTTGTGCTTCTTCCAGCCCAGCATTTCTCATGATGTATTCTGCATAGAAGTTAAATAAGCTGGAACTCTCTTGCTTTTTCCATGATCCAACGGATGTTGGCAATTTGATCTCTGGTTCCTCTGCCTTTTCTAAAACCAGCTTAAACATCTGGAAGTTCACAGTTCATGTATTGCTGAAGCCTGGCTTGGAGAATTTTCAGCATTGCTTTACTAGAGTATGAGATGAGTGCAATTGTGCAGTAGTTTGAGCATTCTTTGGCACTGCCTTTTTTTGGGATTGGAATGAAAACTGCTCTTTTCCAGTCCTGTAGCCACTGCTGAGTTTTCCAAATTTGCTGGCAAATTGAGTGCAGCACTTTCACAGCATCATCTTTCAGGATTTGAAACAGCTCAACTGGAATTCCATCACCTCCACTAGCTTTGTTCGTAGTGATTTTTCTAAGGTCCACTAAACTTCGCATTCCAGGATATCTGGCTCTAGGTGAGTGATCACACCAGTGATTATCTCAGTCATGAAGATCTTTTTTGTAAAGTTCTTCTGGGTATTCTTGCCATCTTTTCTTAATATCTTCTGCTTTTGTTAACTTATATGCAGAGTTCATCATGAGAAACACTGGGCTGGAAGAAGCAAGCTGGAATCAAGATTGCTAGGAGAAATATCAATAACCTCAGATATGCAGATGACACCACCTTTATGGCAGAAAGTGAAGAGGAACTAAAAAGCCTCTTGATGAAAGTGAAAGAGGAGAGTGAAAAAGTTGGCCTGAAGCTCAACCTTTAGAAAACTAAGATTATGGCATCTAGTCCCATCACTTCATGGGAAATAGATGGGGAAACAGTGGACACAGTGTCAGACTTTATTTTTCTGGGCTCCAAAATCACTGCAGATGGTGACTGCAGCCATGAAATTAAAAGATGCTTACTCCTTCAAATGAAAGTTATGACCAACCTAGATAGCTTATTCAAAAGCAGAGACATTACTTTGCCAACAAAGGTCTGTCTAGTCAAGGGTATGGTTTTTCCAGTAGTCATGTATGGATGTGAGAGTTGGACTGTGAAGAAAGCTGAGCACTGAAGAATTGATGCTTTTGAACTGTGGTGTTGAAGAAGACTCTTGAGACTCCCTTGGACTGCAAGGAGATCCAACCAATCCATTCTAAGGGAGATCAGTCCTGGGTGTTCATTGGAAGGAATGATGCTAAAGCTGAAACTCCAATACTTTGTCCACCTCATGAGAAGAGTTGACTCATTCGAAAAGACTCTGATGCTGGGAGGGATTGGGAGCAGGAGGAGAAGGGGATGACAGAGAATGAGCTGCCTAGATGGCATCACTGACTCGATGGACATGAGTTTGAGTAAACTCTGGGAGTTGATGATGGACAGGGAGGCCTGGCATGCTGCAGTTCATGGGATCACAGAGTTGGACATGACTGAGCAACTGAACTGAACTGAAGGACATGTCAAGATACAAGAAGAGATTGTAGAGGGAGAAATTCATTGATTCTGGGTCGTTCAGAAAACACTCTAGAAAGAAATGCTTTCTAGAAATGACCATATAAGTTACGGTCCAAAATGGGACATATTTGAGGGTTAAAAGTGGCAATAAACATAATTAAATAATTTATATCACCAATACAACAGATCTTTGAAGCACAGTTTTTTTTTAAAAAATAATAATAAATAAGTCTTTTAGTTAAAAGAGATAAAAAGAGGCATTGCAAGTTTGCTAGCCAGTTTTCAAGATGACCTTCCATTAGTGTCACCTCCTGGTATCCACACATTTGGATAGTCCCAACTCACACTGAATCAGGGTTGGTCTGTGTGATTACAGAATATGGCAGAAGTGAGAGTATGAATATCACAAAAGGCATTGTCACTCTGCCCTGCTCTCTGGAATATTCACTCTGGAGGAAGCCAGTAGCCACACAAATAGCCTCAGGAAAGGCATGTGTGGGGAGGAAATGAGACCTTCTGCCAACAACCAGCACTAACCTGACAATCAAGTGAGTGGATCCTCCAGTAGCGCATCTTCCAGCCCCAATTAAGACACTAGATGCAAGCTGCTCTATCAACACCTAACTGGAAACTCAAAAGAGACTTTAGTCAAACTACTTACAATTAAAAAAAAAATTAAAATAAATTGTAAGAACAAGAAAAAAAATTTTGTCCATTAGAAACTGTAAATTAGAAATGTTCATTGTTTTAAGCCATCCAGTTTTGGAGTAACTTGTAATGCAGATATAAATCATTGATACAACAAATAATGCAATATAATGATGATGCTACCCTGGATCCTCAATTCTGCCCTGGAAGGGAAAAAAAATGATATAAATTGACTTGGATTAATTAACAAAATTTTACAGGCAAATTTGGCCTTGGAATATGGAATAAAGCAGGGCAAAGACTAATAGAGTTTTGCCAAGAAAATGCACTGGTCATAGCAAACACCCTCTTCCAACAACACAAGAGAAGACTCTAACATGGACATCACCAGATGGTCAACACCGAAATCATATTGATTATATTCTTTGCAGCCAAAGATGGAGAAGTTCTATACAATCACCAAAAACAAGACCAGGAGCTGACTGTGGCTCAGATCATGAACTCCTGATTGCCAAATTCAGATTTAAATTGAAAAAAGTAGGGAAAACCACTAGACCATTCAGGTATGACCTAAATCAAAACCCTTATGATTATACAGTGGAAGTGAGAAATACATTTAAGGGAGTAGATCCAATAGATAGTGTGCCTGATGAACTATGGATGAGGTTCATGACATTGTACAGGAGACAGGGATCAAGACCATCCCCATGGCAAAGAAATGGGAAAAAAGCAAAATGGCTGTTTTGAGAGGGCTTACAAAAAATCTGTGAAAATAAGAGAAGTGAAAAGCAAAGGAGAAAAGGAAAGATATACGCATCTGAATGCAGAGTTCCAAAGAAGAGCAAGGAGAGATAAGAAAGCCTTCCTCAGTAATCAATGCAAAGAAATAGAAGAAAATAACAGAAGGGGAAAGACTAGAGATCTCTTCAAGAAAATTAGAGATACCAAGGGAACATTTCACGCAAGGATGGGCTCGATAAAGGACAGAAATGGTATGGACCTAACAGAAGCAGAAGATATTAAGACGAGGTGGCAAGAATACACAGAGGAACTGTACAAAAAAAGATCTTCATGACCAAGATAATCACGATGGTGTGATCACTCACCTAGAGCCAGACATCCTGGAATGTGAAGTCAAGTGGGCCTTAGGAAGCATCACTACAAACAAAGCTAGTGGAGGTGATGGAATTTCAGTGGCGCTATTTCAAATCCTGAAAGATGATGCTGTGAAAGTGCTGCACTCAAGATGCCAGCAAATTTGGAACACTCAGCAGTGGCCACAGGACTGGAAAGGTCCATTTTCATTCCAATCCCAAAGAAAGACAATGCCAAAGAATGCTCAAACTACCACACAATTGCACTCATCTCACATGCTAGTAAAGTAATGCTCAAAATTCCCAAGCCAGGCTTCAGCAATACGTGAACCGTGAACTCCCTGATGTTCAAGCTGGTTTTAGCAAAGACAGAGGAACCAGATCAAATTGCCAACATCCACTGGATCATGGAAAAAGCAAGAGAGTTCCAGAAAAACATCTATTTCTGCTTTCTTGACTATGCCAAAGCCTTTGTCTGTGTGGATCACAATAAACTGTGGAAAATTCTGAAAGAGATGGGACTATCAGACCACCTGACCTGCCTCTTGAGAAATCTGTATGCAGGTCAGGAAGCAACAGTTCGAACTGCACATGGAAAAACAGATTGATTCCAAATAGGAAAACAAGTACATCAAGGCTGCATATTGTCACCCTGCTTATTTACCTTCCATGCAGAGTATCTCATGAGAAACGCTTTGCTGGAAGAAGCACAAGCTGGAATCAAGGTTGCCGGGAGAAATATCAATAATCTCAGATATGCAGATGACACCACCCTTATGTCAGAAAGTGAAGAGGAGCTAAAAAGCCTCTTGATGAAAGTGAAAGAGGAGAGTGAAAAAGTTGGCTTAAAGCTCAACATTCAGAAAACGAAGATCATGGCATCCAGTCCCATCACTTCATGCAAAATAGATGGGGAAACAGGGGAAACAGTGTCAGATTTTATTTTGGGGAGGCTCCAAAATCACTGCAGGTGGTGACTGCAGTCATGAAATTAAAAGACGCTTACTTCTTGGAAGAAAAGTTATGACCAAGCTAGAAAGCATATTGAAAAGCAGAGACATTACTTTGCCAATAAAAGTCTGTCTAGTCAAGGCTATGGTTTTTCCAGTGATCATGTATCGATGTGACAGTTGGACTGTAAAGAAAACTGAGCACTGAAGAATTGATGCTTTTGAACCGTGGTGTTGGAGAAGACTCTTGAGAGTCCCTTGGACTGCAAGGAAATCCAACCAGTCCATTCTGAACAAGATAAGCCCTGGGATTTCTTTGGAAGGAATAATGCTAAAGCTGAAACTCCAGTACTTTGGCCACCTCACGTGAAGAGTGACTCATTGGAAAAGACCCTGATTCTGGGAGGGATTGGGGGCAAGAGGAGGAGGGGATGACAGAGGATGAGATGGCTGGATGGCATCACTCACTCGATGGAAGTGAGTCTGAGTGAACTCCGGGAGTTGATGATGGACAGGGAGGCCTGGCGTGCTGGGATTTATGGTGTTGCAAAGAGTCGGACACACTGAGTTACTGAACCAAACTGAATTGACAAAATTTTATATGAATGTTATATTGGATTTAAAAAATATGAATAATACATCTACCTATAATGATAACTGTGATTTTAACAAAAGGATATTTTTACTTTTAGGAAATGCATCCTGAAGTATTTAGGAATAAAGGGTATAACATATCCTCTCTGCAACTCACTCTGGAAGGTGATAGAGAAAGAAAAAAGAGAAAGTATATATGACTAAAGCAAATAAAAAAATAGTAAATAAGTAAATGTGGTTAAAGGATATATGGCTAATCTTATGATCCAGGAATCCCATTCCTTGGCGGATATATTCAGATAAAATGATAATTCAAAAAGGTACATGCATCCCTGTGTTTATAACTGTACTACTCACAATAGGCAAGAGATGGAAACAACCTAAATTCCACTGACAGATGAATGAATACAGATGTGTATACTTGATATCACACATGTTACACTGCCACTCTGCCAACCCATCCCACCCTCTCCCTCTCCCACAGAGTCCAAAAAGCCATTCTATACATCTGTGTCTCTTTTGCTGTCTTGCATACAGGTTTATCATTACCATCATTCTAAATTCCATATATATGTGTAAGTATACTGTATTGGTGTTTTTCTTTCTGGCTTACTTCACTCTGTATAATCGGCTCCAGCGTCATCCACCTCATTAGAACTGATGAAGTCTTTCTTCAAAGAATCATTCATTTAACCAACTCAGTTTGCTTTTGAAATAACTGCAAAGATCTTTTTCTTTGAGATTTCAATTCGTTTGCTTCTTTTTCAATGTTCTCTTCAGCTGCCTTGATAAGAAAGCAAGGCAATGAATAAATTAATAAATAATTTTAAAAAAATCAGATGAGAGCTTCCCTGGTGGCTCCACGGCAAATAATTCACCTGTCAATGCAGGAAACATGGGTTTGATCTCTGGTCTGGGAACATCCCATATGCCTCAGAGCAACTAAGCTTGTGTGCCATGACTACTGGTCTGCGTGCTCTAGAGCCCTCAGGCTGCAATGATGAGCCCATGTGTCACAACTGCTGAAGCCCACGTGCCATGGAGCCCGTGCTCAGCAACAAGAGAAGCCAGTCATCACAGTGAGAAGCCTGTGCACCACAGCTAGAGAGTAGGCCCTGCTCTCTGAAACTAGAGAAAATGCTGCACAGCAACGAAGACCCAGCACAGCCAAAAACAGATAAATAAATAAAATTTTTAAGTCAGATGAAAGGTTTTTTATTTTTAATATTAGGATTTCATTTCTGACCCCAGAATTGAAACGAGCCTCTAATTAATTGAAGAAGTTGAAAATACATTCTCTAGTCTTCCAGTTCTAAGTAAAAGATAATTTATATAACAAAGGAAAATGAATATCATGGCTTCTGGTCCCATCACTTCATGGGAAATAGGTGAGTAAACAGTGGAAACAGTGTCAGACTTTATTTTGGGGGGGCTCCAAAATCACGCAGATAGTGACTGCAGCCATGAAATTAAAAGATGCTTACTCCTTGGAAGAAAAGTTATGACCAACCTAGACAGTATATTCAAAAGCAGAGACATTACTTTGCCGACTAAAGTCCATCTAGTCAAGGCTATGGTTTTTCCAGTAGTCATGTATGGATGTGAGATTGGACTGTGAAGAGGGCTGAGCACCAAAGAATTGATGCTTTTGAACTGTGGTGTTGGAGAAGACTCTTGAGAGTCCCTTGGACTGCAAGGAGATCCAACCAGTCCATTCTGAAGGAGATCAACCCTGGGATTTCTTTGGAAGGAATGATGCTAAAGCTGAAACTCCAGTACTTTGGCCACCTCATGCAAAGAGCTGACTCATTGGAAAAGCCTCTGATGCTGGGAGGGACTGGGGGCAGGAGGAGAAGGGGACGACAGAGGATGAGATGGCTGGATGGCATCACCGACTCGATGAACGTGAGTCTGAGTGAACTCCGGGAGTTGGTGATGAACAGGGAGGCCTGGCGTACTGCGATTCATCGGATCGCAAAGAGTCGGACACAACTGAGCGGCTGAACTGAACTGAACTGATAGTGAATATGGTATCATGCACTTCAAAATTTGTTAAGAGGGTAGATCTCATAGTCAGTGTTCTTACCACAAAAACAAACAAACAAGGGGGAAAAAGGCAGAAACAAAGGGACGCAGGAAACTTCAGGAAGTGTTGGGTTTGTTTTGTTACTTTGATGGTGGTGATGGTGTCACAGGTTTTTGCATATATCTAAATTCATCATGTTTCACGTAGTGTGTTGTATGTTCAGTCGTGTCTGACTCTTATGGCCCCATAAATTGTAGCCCGCCATACTCCTCTGTCCATGGGATTCTGCCAGCAAGAACACTGGATTGGGTTGCCATTTTCTAGCCCAGGGAGTCTTCCCAACCCAGGGACTGAATCCATGTCTCTTGCATCTCCTGCATTAGCAGGCAGATTTTTTTACCTTTGTATATTAATTATACCTCAGTAAAGCCATAAAAAAGAAAATCTGAATCCCGTGATTTTTAAAACACATTAAAATTTGTCCTCACAAAATATTTCATATACTTCCCCATGCTATATAGTAGGGCCTTGTTGTTTATCCATTGTAAATGTATAGTTTCCATCTACGAATGCCAAACTCCCAGTCCATCCCTCTCTCTCCCCACCCCCTCCACTCCCAGCAACCACAAGTGTGTTCTCTATGTCTCTGAGTCTGTTTCTGTGTAAACAAAATTTTGCGATTATTGTAAGTGGAAAGTACATTTAAAATTAAATTAAAAAACAAAATTAAAAAAATTAAAAAACAAAAATTTTAATATAACAAATTTTATTGGAGTATAGTTGATTTAGAATGCCGTGTTGGTTTCAAGTATACAATATGGTGGGCTTCCCAGGTGATTCAGTGGTAAAGAATCTGCCTGCAAGTGCAGGAGACAACGGAGGCTCAGGTTTGACCCCTGGGTCGGGAAGATTCCCTAGAGGAAGAAAAGGTAACTCACTCCATTATTCTTGCCTGGAAAATTCCATGGACAGAGGATCCTGGTTGGACACAACTAAGCATGCATACATTCATACAATATGGTAATTCAGTATTTCTGCATATTATATTCCATTATAGGTTATTACAAAATAATGGGGATAGTTTCCCATGCTATATAGTAAATTGTAGTTGCTTATCTCTTTTATAGATATGAGTTTGTGTCTGTTAATCCCATAGTCCTAATTTGTCTCTCCCCTCTTCCTTATCCCCTTTGCTCATCATAAGTTTGTTTTCTGTCTGTGAGTTTGTTTCTGTTTTGTATATTCCATTCATCTGTTTTATTTTTTAGATTCCACATATAGGAAATAATATAAGTATTTGTCTTTATCTGCCTGACATTTTCAGTTCAGTTCAGTTCAGTCGCGCAGTCGTGTCCGACTCTTTGCGACCCCATGAATCGCAGTACACCAGGCCTCCCTGTCCATCACCAACTCCTGGAGTTCACCCAGACCCACGTCCATTGAGTCCGTGATGCCATCCAGCCATCTCATCCTCGGTCGTCCCTTTCTCCTCCTGCCCCCAATCCCTCCCAGCATCAGGGTCTTTTCCAATGAGTCAACTCTTCGCATGAGGTAGCCAAAGTACTGGATCTTCAGTTTTAGCATCATTCCTTCCAAAGAAATCCCAGGGTTGATCTCCTTCAGAATGGACTGGTTGGATCTCCTTGCAGTCCAAGGGACTCTCAAGAGTCTTCTCCAACACCACAGTTCAAAAGCATCAATTCTTCTGCGCTCAGCCTTCTTCACAGTCCAACTCTCACATCCATACATGACCACAGGAAAAACTATAGCCTTGACTAGACGGACCTTAGTCGGCAAAGTAGTGTCTCTGCTTTTGAATATACTATCTAGGTTGGTCATAACTTTTCTTCCAAGGAGTAAGCGCCTTTTAATTTCATGGCTGCAGTCACCATCTGCAGTGATTTTGGAGCCCAAAAAAACAAAGTCTGACACTGTTTCTACTGTTTCCCCACCTATTAAGCATAATATTCTTTAGGTCTATCTGTGTTGTTGCAAATGGCATTATTTCTTTCTTTTTTATGGTTGAATAGTATTTCATTGCATGTGTGCGTGTGTGCATATGTGTGCATGTATATGTGGGAAGCTTCAGATTTTAAATGATAGTGTCTCATGAAGAGCAATTTTCTTTCCAGATGATACAGGAAAGCAAAAAGTCTCTTTGTGTCTACTGGGATGAGCTGGTCTGGTCTAATGAAGGGTGCCACGTGACCTTTTCCAACAGAACTCAAACTGTATGCAGCTGCAGCCATCTGTCCACCTTTGCTGTCCTCATGGCCTCGGTTGAGCTGAAGGTACCTGTGTAAACTCACATGACGCTGAAAGTCAGCTCTGCTGCAGGGTGGTGCGGGGTGGAAGGCAGGGATCTTCAAAAAGAAGATGAAAAAATATGAGCAGAGGAACAGCTATGTATTTTCCTCTCTTCCTCTTTTTTTCATTTTTTAAAATTCAAGGATAATGCTCTACAATGCTGTGTTCGTTTCTGCCGTACACCAGCATAAATATATATATTTATGTCTGTGTGTATATATATATATATATGTACACTCCCTTCCCTTTTGAGTCTCCCTCTTACCGAACCCCCATCCCACCCTGTTAGGTCATCACAGAGTACCGAGCAGAACTCCCTGTGCTATTGAGCATCTTCCAGCTAGCTATTTCTTTCACACATGGTAGTGTACTTGTTTCAGTGCTACCTGAGAAGCCACAGTGTATATGCTCCAATGCAACTCTCTCAACTGGTCCCGCCCTCTCTTTTCCCCGCTGTGAACACAAGTCCTTTCTCTACATCTCTATTTCCACCCTGCAAATAGATTCATTGGTACTGTTTTTCAGGAAGATTCCCCTGGAGAAGGAAATGGCAACCCACTCCAGTATTCTTGCCTGGAGAAGCCCTTGGACAGAGGAGCCTGGCCGGCTCTGGTCCATGGGGTCGCAAAGAGGCGGACATGACTGAGTGACTAACCCTTTCTATATACGCATTAATATAAATTTCTCTTTTTCATGTTAAAAATATACAACCCTTTTAGGAGATGTATAGTGGTATCTCACTGTGGCTTTAATGTATACGACCCTGATGACTAGTGGCATGGAGCCTTTTTTCATGTTTTCATGGGGTAGAACTTGTGAGTGAAACAACCCTTATATCTGGGAAACCTAGTCATCCCAAACCACTGCATTCAGCGTTTAGGAATTTCTGGTGGATTTCTTCACATGCAGTCCTGTAGCAATCACATGTTCCTTCTGTGCTCTCTTAAAATTGAAATAGTTCTGTCTCATCTCTTTTGGGAAGAACTTGAGTTAATGTTGCCTCTTTGCTGTGCAAACTTGGCTCTCCAATGAGATCAAGAAAAGTTACAATTTTGTTGATATCATTGTCATACTGTTGGGATGAGAGTCATGTTTCATTGTGATTTTCTAATCTTTTTTAAAAATTAATTATTTACTTTCAGCTGCCTGGGTCTTCATTGCTGCACATGGGCTTTCTCTATGTGTGGCAAGTCAGGGCGACTCTCTAGTTATGGTGCCCAGGCTTCTCATTGTGATGGCTTCTCTTGTTGCAGAGGATCCCAGCCATGGGCTCTAGGGCATGTGGGCCTCACTAGTTGCAGCACACAAGCTCAGTAGTTGCAGCAGGTGGGCTCAGTAGTTGTGGCCCATGGGCTTAGTTGCCCCACAGCGTGTGGGACCTTCCCAGACCAGGGATGAAACACTTGTCCCCTGCACTGGTAGGCCAATTCTTCACCAGTGGACTACGAGGGAAGTTCGGCTTGGCCACTATTGATCTGTTCAGTTTCTGATGAGGAAATTAACACCATGCATTGAGGGTTCGAAGACCTGGGTTGTTGGGAACCACAGCCTCCAAAACAAAAACCAGTTGGAGTCTCTTTTCCCCTGCTGCATCTAGGAGGATCCCGTGCTGACCATGATCACCTACGTGGGGCTGAGCCTCTCTCTGCTCTGCCTCTTCCTGGCGGCCCTCACCTTCCTCCTGTGTCGATCCATCCAGAACACCAGCACCTCCCTCCACCTGCAGCTCTCCATCTGCCTCTTCCTGGCCTACCTCCTCTTCCTCATAGGCATCAAATGGACAGAGCCCGAGGTAGGAGAATTAACCAAAACCCTTTCTTACTTATTTTTTATTTTGGCCATGCTACATGACTTGTAGGATGTTAGTTCCCCATCAAAAGATTGAATCTAAGCCCACAACAGTGAAAGTGCCAATTCCTAAACTGGACTGCCAGGGAATTCCCTTCTTCTTTTTTAAAACAGCTTTTTCTTTAATTTTTATTGGTGTATGGTTGCTTTACAAGGTAGTGCTAATTCCTGCTGTACAGCAAAATGATTCAGTCACACACATACATATATCCCTCCCCTTTTGGGCTTCCTTCTATTCAGGCCACCAGAGTGCTTTAAGGAGAGTTCCCTATGCTGTACAGCAGGCTCTCATCAGTTATCTATTTTATACATAGTATCAGTGGCATAATTCACACATATATAGTTTGTCCTTTTTAAATGTACATGTCAGTGGCTTTCAGTATATTCATGGAACTGTGTATTCCCTTGGGTAATTTATTACTCATTACACATTCATATCCACAAATTACATCAGCCTTATCATCCCAACCCCTACCTCTGTCTCCTGGCAATCTGGTTTTTACTCTTTTCTTTTTTCATGAATCTGAGATTTTTTGATTCCACGAATAAAAGATTATACAGTACTTGTCTTTGTCTGACATTCTCCTGAGCGTAGCTCAAGGTTCACTCATGTTGTTCCAGAAGGCAGGAATCCTCCTTTTTCATGGATAGATAGTACATTAGATATGTTGGTGGAAAATTCCATAGACAGACAAACTTGGTAGTACTTAAGTCTATAATAGATATAGATACGCTGCTGCTTAGCCACCACGTTGTGTCTGACACTTCTGCAAGCCCATGGACCACAGTCCAGCAGCCTCTTCTGTCCATGGAATTTCCCAGGCAAGAATACTACAGTAGGTTGCCATTTCCTTCTCCAGGGGTTCTTCCCGACACAGGGGTCAAACCCACATCTCCTGCATTGGCAGGTGGGGTCTGTACCTCTGAGCCACCAGGGAAGCCCAGATACAGAGACAGAGATATAAAACCATCACCCTGATCAAGATATACAACATGCCCAAAACTCAAAGTTTTCTTCATGTCCCTTCCCCCAGTTAATTGTCAATTTAAAAACTTACAGACTGAACGAATGATGCACAGTGGAGCTGGGTCCTGAGGGTCACTGATTCATGATTCCAAGCTAGCAGGTTTGATATCAAACATGTGTTTCATGCAACAGCATCTCCAAGGAGTGAGGGGTAGAAATCAGGAAGTGAATGGAGTTTTGCAAAGATTGAGGGGTTGCTAGAAAGACTCAGGACATGATTCCTAAGAGAGAGGGT
The DNA here is from genome assembly GCA_006408695.1 of Aepyceros melampus. Lineage (NCBI taxonomy): Eukaryota > Metazoa > Chordata > Mammalia > Artiodactyla > Bovidae > Aepyceros > Aepyceros melampus. The sequence goes on from SJXQ01009068.1 coordinate 92,585, forward strand.
TTTATTCATCGTGAAAAGAGAGTCAGTGGTGCAGAAAAGATGATGAGAGGTGTAGAGAAAACCCAATTCCCCTCAGACAATGGACAGCGGTCACCGTTCTCTTGAAATGTGTGGAAAGCAGCGTCATCAAACAAAAGTCAAAGTATACTTTAATCAAAGACATGGGGTGGGGGCAGTCATTTCCCTGGTGATCCAGTGGTTAAACTCCACACTTCCAGTGCAGGGAGCGTGGGTTTGATCCCTGGTCAAGTAACTAAGATTCCACATGCTGCATTGTGCAACCTAAAGAGAGAGGAAAAGATGATTTTTTCAAGTTCCAGTGGTCCTAAAGACATGGAGGGAACATTCAGTGAATATGAAGAAGGGTAGGGAAAGGTTTGCTTACTATGAAAAATGTCATTCAGAGCAGATGCTTTCGTAGTGGAGGAAACCATGAGCTGTTAACTCAAAAGAGAAAACTATGGGGCTTTATGGGAATAAGAATATTGGAGGAGTCACTCATTCACTCACTAATTCATGTACCCCACATATATGCCACACAGACCAGAGTGACTTCAGTTCTGGGCAGTGACCAAAATGGAAGAGACAGTGATCACAGCAGGACAAGCAGGCTATAAGCTTTCTACGAGGATTAATTTCATCTTCAGAAGGGGAAAGGGGCCAGCGAGGTGGTTAAGGGTTCTTGAGATGGAGACAGCCCTGGTCAGCACCAGCTTCATCCAACTCAGAGAAGTCTAGCATCCATTAGCCAACAGGCAAAGGGCTATCTGATTTCTGCAGTCCTTAACACACTTTGAATATTGTCTTCTTCCATTTTAAGATTGACAAAGATCTCTTTGAACTTTAGTTAGCTAGTTAGCTATTTTTGGCTGTGCTGGTTCTTCATTGCTGTGAGCTTTCACTAGTTGCAGTGAGTGGGGGCTACACCTCCTTGCAGTACATGGACTTCTCCCTGCTATGCCTTCTCTTGTTTCAGAGCATGTGCTTTAGGGCTCTTGGTCTTCAGTAGTTGTGGTTTTGGGCTTAGTTGCCCCATGGCGTGTGGAATCTTGCCAGACAAGAGATCAAACCTGTGTCCCCTGGATTGGCAGGTGGATTTTAACTCCTGGACCACCAGGGAAGTCCCCCATTCAACTTTAAACATGATACATTTTCAGTTTTTCTTGGGTGGCCCAAGTGACATCTGGCCAAGGCATGGGAATAGATAAGGGGGACCAGCCATTCGTTTGGAGACATGACTCTAAGAGAAGAAGGACAAGAAGCCTAAGAAGCATCTCTCACCAAAATTACCCAGAGACAACCCTGGTGAAGAGCAGATGGTGAGGTCATTGCACCCAGGACCACTCCAGTGGCCCTCTCTCCCCTCCAGGTGCTGTGCAAGGTCGTCGCCGGTGTACTGCATTACCTCTACTCGGCCGCCTTCACCTGGATGTTCCTCGAAGGGCTGCACCTCTTCCTCACTGTCAGGAACCTCAGGGTGGCCAACTACACCAGCGCAGGCAGATTCAAGAAGAGGTTCATGTACCCTGTAGGCTACGGGGTCCCGGCGGTGATTGTGGCTGTGTCTGCAGCGGTCAACCCCCAAGGATACGGCACCACTAAGCAGTGAGTCCGGTGCTGAAAATGTGCTGTCGGGGACGTGGGCACACACCTGTCTCCATGGGAAACTGAGGGTGGAAGGAGGGTTGAGTAGGTCATGACTCAGGCTGAGAACAAAGATGCTGAACATTTATCTCTCCAGCCCCTGGGGTGAAGCGTTTCATATACACCATTTCTCATCTCTATCAAAACATCCCTAGAGGAAAGTGCTCCAATTGTTCCCATTTTGTATACTAAGCAAACTGAGGTTTAGAGAAAAAAGGTGAATGACTAGTGTAAAGTAACACAGACAGTAAACTGGAAGGAGCATGAGTTTTTATTTTTTATATAAATGTCTATATTTATAAATGCCACATATATATAGATCTTTACTACTTCTATTACTGAAAGTAATAACTGGTTTTATAAAAAAATAATATTCTAATAAAGAACCTCTGTATACCACTAAGCCCAGTATGTTAGTCACTCAGTCATGTTCAACTATGCAACCCCATGGACTGTGGCCCACTAGGCTCCTCTGTCCATGGAATTTTCCAGGCAAGCATACTGGAGTGGATTGCCATTTGCTACTCCAAAGTATCTTCTCGACCTAGAGTTTGAACCCATGTCTCCTGCTTTGCCAGGTGGATTCTTTACCAACTGCACCACTTGAGAAGCCCTTATATATGTATAAATATACACATAAATATATTTTTTTATAAAAATGGGATCATGATAAAGATACAGCATGTAATTTGTTTATTCCCTTAATACTCTCCAGGCTAGAATACTGGAGGGGGTAGCCTTTCCCTTCTCCAGGGGATCTCCCCGACCCAGGGATCAAACCCAGGCCTTCCACATTGCAGGCAGATTCTTTACCAGCTGAACCACAAGGGAAACCCAAGAACACTTTAGTGGGTTGCCTATCCTTTCTCCAGTGGATCTTCCTGACTCAGGAATTGAACCGGGGTCTCCTGCATTGCAGGCGGATTCTTTACCAATTGAGCTATCAGGGAAGCCCAATATATATTTTATACATAGAAATATATATTTTTTATAAAAATGAGACCATGATAAATGTTCTGCATGTAATTTGTTTATTCCCTTAGTAATATGTAGTGGACTTTTTCTATATTAATAATACAGATATACACCATCATGTAATGTGTTACATTGTATATTCTTACCAACTTTTTTGTAATCTTTCTTTTTTTTAATTTTTATTTTTACTTTATTTTACTTTACATTACTGTATTGGTTTTGCCAAATTAACCTCTAAGTGATAGACATTTGAAATTCTTTACAAATCTTTGCTGTCATAACCAAATGCTTCCATACACTTCAAGGAGCATGAATTCTAGACTTGATTACCTGGTTCCAAATTCAAGGTTCCTCACTTACTAGCCTGGTGACTCTGAGGACAGTTAAATTCTTTCCTAGGTTTTCTCATTTGTAAAATAAAGACAGTAATACTCTCTACTTCAAGTATTAGAATGGTACCTGACACATGTAAATGCTATATGCATGCTCAGTCGCTTCTGTTGTACCCAACTCTTTGTGGCCCTGTGGACTGCAGCCCACCAGGCTCCTCTGTCCAGGGGTTTCTCTAGAATACTGGAGTGGGTTGCCATACCCTTCTCCAGGGGCTCTTCCCCACCCAGGGCCTGGACCCACACCTCCTGCATCTCCTTGCATAGAAGGTGGATTCTTTACCAGTGAGCCACTGGGAAGCCCAAAAAGTCCCATATAAATGTTATCTATTGCAGATCATTTATCGTATTCCATTACCTTTTTAAAATGCTGCCACTGTTGCTTTCTGTTTTTCAGTTGCTGGATCAACATAGAGAAAGGATTTATCTTGAGTTTCTTAGGACCCGTGTCAGCAGTCATCTTGGTAGGTTTGTAGTGTGTGTGTGCCTGCCTCAGGTGCCATGTGTGTATAGAGTATGCGTGTGTGGTATGTAGTATGCAACTTAATTTGAAGATCAAAAGAAGTACTATTTTTTATTTTTTATTGCAGTATAGCTGATTTACAATGTTGTGTTCGTTTCACGTGTACAGTAAAGAGATTCAGCCATATATATATAATGGAAAAGAATCTGGAAAAGTATATATATATATGGATACTTTTACATATATATAAAGTCTTTTATATATAAAAGAATATATTTTTTCAGATTATTTTTCATTATAGGTTATATCAAAGAATTGAACAGAGTTCCCTATGCTATACAGTAGGTCACTATTGTTTACCTGTTCGTATATAGTAATGTGTATATGTTAATTCCAACATCCTAATTTATCCTTCTCCCCACTTCCCCTTTGGTAACCATAGTTTGTTTTCTGTTTGTCAGTCTGTTTCCCTTTTGTATTTAAATTCATTTGTATATTGTTTTTAGATTTCACATATAATAAGCAGGGGCGTATAAAGGTCAGTTTTCATTCCAATTCCAAAGAAAGGCAATGCCAAAGAATGCTCAAACTACCGCACAATTGCACTCATCTCACATGCTAGTAAAGTAATGCTCTAAATTCTCCAAGCCAGACTTCAGCAGTATGTGAACCGTGAACTCCCTGATGTTCAAGCTGGTTTTAGAAAAGGCAGAGGAACCAGGGATCAAATTGCCAACATCCGCTGGATCATCGAAAAAGCAAGAGAGTTCCAGAAAAACATCTATTTCTGCTTTATTGACTATGCCAAAACCTTTGGCTGTGTGGATCACAGTAAACTATGGAATGGATGCTTTTGAACTGTGGTGTTGGAGAAGACTCTTGAGAGTCCCTTGGACTGCAAGGAGATCCAACCAGTCCATTCTGAAGGAGGTCAACCCTGGGATTTCTTTGGAAGGAATGATGCTAAAACTGAAGCTCCAGTACTTTGGCCACCTCATGCGAAGAGCTGACTCATTGGAAAAGACCCTGATGCTGGGAGGGATTGGGGGCAGGAGGAGAAGGGGATGACCGAAGATGAGATGGCTGGATGGCATCACTGACTCAATGGACATGAGTCTGAGTGAACTCCAGGAGTTGGTGATGGACAGGGAGGCCTGGCGTGCTGCGATTCATGGGGTCACAAAGAGTCGGACACGACTGAGCGACTGAACTGAACTGATGATATTTGTCTTTCTCTAACTTAACTTCACTTAGTATGATAATCTCTAGCTGTAACCATGTTGCTGCAATTGGCACTTTCATTCTTTTTATGATTGAATAATATTCCATTGTATATATGTATCACATCTTCTTTATCCATTCCTCTGCTGATGGACATTTAGGTTGCTTCATGTCTTGGATAGTATAAACAGAGCTGCAGTGAACAGTGGGGAGCATGTATCTTTTCAAAGTATGGCTTTCTCTGGATACGTGCTCAGGAGTGGGATTGCTGAATCATATAGTAGTTCTAGTTTTACTTTTTTAAAGAATCTCTATACTGATCTCTATCCCGGGTTTACCAATTTACATTCCTACCAACAGTGTAGGAGGGCAAAATAGGTACTATTTTAACATTCATTTGTTTCCTTTTAATAACAGATGTTTGAGCATATGTCTTTATTTAAATTTTTTGAGCATATTTTTGCCATGAAAAAGTCCACAAACAATAAATGCTGGAGAGAGTGTGGAGAAAAGGAAACCCTCTTAAACTGTTGGTGGGACTTCAAACTAGTACAGCCACTGTGGAGAACAGTGTGGAGATTTCTTTAAAAAAAATACTGGAAATAGAGCTGCCATACAAACCAGCAATCCCACTGCTGGGCATACACACCAAGGAAACCAGAGTCAAAAGAGACACATGTGCCCCAATGATCATTGCAGCACTGTTTACAATTGCTCGGATATGGAAGCAACCTAGATATCCATCAGCAGACAAATGGATAAGGAAGTTGTGGTACATATACACAATGGAATATTACTCAGCTAAAAAAAAGTATGCATTTGAGTCAGTTCTAACAAGTGGATGAAACTGGAGCCTATTATACAGAGTGAACTAAGTCAGAAAGAAAACACCAATACAGTATATTTACGCATATATATGGAATTTAGAAAGACAGTAATGACAACCTTACAAGACAACAAAAGAGACACAGATGTAAAGAACAGACGTTTGGACTATGTGGGAGAAGGCAAGGGTGGGATCATTTGAGACAACAGCATTGAGACATGTATATTACCATGTGTAAAGCAGATGACCAGTTCAAGTGTGATGCATGAAGCAGGGCACTCAAAGCCCGTGCTCTGGAACAACTCAGAGGGATGGTGTGGGGAGGGAGCTAGGAGGGGGGCTTCATTCAGGATGGGGGAGACACAGTGCACCCATCACTGATTCATGTCGATGTGTGGCAAAAACCACCACGATATTGTAAAGTAATTAGACTCCAATTAAAATAAATAAAATTTTTAATCATAAAAATGAAAATCTAAAAGAAGGAAAAAATTTTTGAGCATATTTAAATGCTGATGAATAGAGAAGAAATTATCCTTGTATCTCTAATATCTAGCATGCCATATATACTTAATATATATTTGTTGAATAAACAAATGAGTGGATGTGTAAAAATGTAATTGTGACTATGATAAAATTATGTGATTTTAAAGTTATTTCACAAGTGTTCTTAAATCTTCTTCAGTTTGTTCAACTCTTAGGATATAGTCTGATGATTAGTCAGTTTAGGCTAAAGTGTGCTACAGTGACAAAGAAGTCTCAACATCTCAGTGGCTTGACAGAGCAAGTACATTTTTGTGTGCTATTTTTGCAAAGTCCAGTGTGGATCAAGAGGCTCTTCCCCATGTGAGATTCAGCTTTACTTTTTTGTGTGACTTTTTTGTGCTGGGTCTTCGTTGCTTTGTGCAGGCTTTCTCTAGTTGGGTGAGAGGGGGCTACTGTTCCTTGGGTGCTCACGTTTCTCACTGAGGTGGCTTCTCTTGTTGTGGAGCACAGGCTCTAGGCATGAGGGCTTCAGAAGTTGCAGCACATGGACTCAGTAGTTCTAGCACATGAACTTAGTTGCTCCAAGGCATGTGGGATCTTCCCAGGCCAGGGATTGAACTCGTATCTCCTGCATTGACAGGCAGATTGTTAACCCCTGTGACACCAGGGAAGTCCTCAGCTTTTCTTTTATGATTCTATTATTTTGACACATGACCTCATTGGTTGTTGCTGGAGGGGAAGAGAGTTGAAGACTGTAGGATTCAGGCATATGTCACTGCGACCAACATCTCATTCACTATAATTCAGCCACATGCCCCAGACTGTCTGAAATGAGGCTGGAAAGTATCTGCCCATGGCCCGTGTGTGCAGGGAAAGGCATTGGTGGAGACACCACATTGCATGTGTTTGTGCCACCTGACCACCCATGCATGTTCTTTGTGGCCTTTCAGGAGCTCCTTGGTGATACTGTACAAGTATCCCCAGTCTGCTCCAGAGGAGTTTCAACATATTCTCTTTTTTAACTTTTCGGCTGTGCTATGAGGCACGTGGGATCCTAGTTCCTGACCAGGGATGGAACCTGCATCCCCTGCATTGGAAGCATGGAGTCTTAACCACTGGACTACCAGGGAAGTCCCCAAGTTTCAACACATTCTAACTACAAAATCTCATACCTTTTCCCATGATCTTCAGTGCTTTCTAGTTTGACTCTCTATTTTTTTTCCTTAGGCTATAGTTGCCTTGCAATATTGCACAAAAAAGTGCGTTAGCTATAGCATGTAGCATGTTAGTCACTCAGTCATGTCCATCTCTTTGTGACTCCATGGGCCATAGCCCACTAGGCTCTTCTGTCCATGGAATTCTCCAGGCAAGATTACTGGAGTGGGTTGGCACTCCTTTCTCCAAGGGATCTTCCTGACCCCGGGATCAAACTCTGGTTTCCCGCACTGCAAGCAGATTCTTTACTTTCTGAGCCATCACATATATTCCCTCTCTCATGGCCCTCCTTCCCACCCACCCCCATCTCACCCCTCTAGGTCATCATAGAACACTCAGCTAAGCTCCCTGCACTCTACAGCAGGTTCTCACTAGCTATCTGTAGCTATCTACACATGGTATCTTTACACCTGGCAGTATACATACGTCAGAGAAAACCATAAAAAAAATGAAATGACAATTCTCAGAATGGGAGAAAATAATGGCAAACAAAGTAACTTACAAGGAATGACTCTCCAAAATATACAAACAGCTCATGAAACTCAATATGAGAAGAAACACACCCAACCAAAAAATGGGCAGAAGACCTACATAGACATTTCTCCAAAGACACACAGATGGCCAAGAGACACATGAAAAGACGCTCAACATCATGAACTATCAGAGAAATGCAGATCAAAACTACAATGAGTAGTTCACCTCCCACAGTCAGAATGGCCATCATGAAAAAAAAAAAAAAGACTCTGTATGTTGGTCCACAGTTAGTGTCTTTTTTTTTTTTCTTTCAGGTAAACTTAATCTTTTATTCAATAACCTTGTGGAGAAAAAAAAATGACTCTGTATGTTGGTCCACAGTTAGTGTCTTTTTTTTTTTCTTTCAGGTAAACTTAATCTTTTATTCAATAACCTTGTGGATTTTGAGAGACCGACTTTCTTCCCTCAATAAAGATGTGTCCAAGATACAAAACACAAGGTAAAATGGGTTTAGACAGTTTAATGGGCTTAGCATAGGTTGTAGTTCTAAAGGATTTTTTTTCAAGCATGCATGCATGCTCAGTTACTAAGTGGTGCCCAACTCTTTGTGACTTCCTGGACAGTAGCCCACCAGGCTCCTCTATCCATGGGATTTCCCAGACAAGATTACCGGAGTGGGTTGCTATTTCCTCCTCCAGGGAATCTTTCTGACACAACAATCAAACCCATGTCACCTGCATCAGCAGGCAGATTGTTTACCTACTGAGGCACCTGGGAAGCCCCTAAACAGTCGTCTGTAGAGAGTTGCCTACCATGTTAGGCTGCTGCTGCTGCTGCTGCTAAGTCTGCTGCTGCTAAGTCGCTTCAGTCATGTCTGACTCTGTGACCCCATAGACGGCAGCCCACCAGGTTCCCCCGTCCCTGGGATTCTCCAGGCAAGAACACTGAAGTGGGTTGCCATGTTAGGAACCACTGTCAAATGAGAATCACCTGTAAAATCATATATATTTGATACTTTGAAATTAATGAGAAGATTCATAGAACCAGAAAGTAGAATTGATGTTGCCAAGGGGTGAGGGTAGGAAGGAATGGGTATTTATTGTTTTTTGGATACAGAGGTCCAGTTCTTCAGGGTGAAAAAAAGCTCAGTAGAAAGATAGTGTTGCTGATAGTACAACAATGTGAATGTATTTAATGCTTCTGAACTGTGTGCTCAAATATAGTTGTAGTAAATTTTGTGTTATGTGTTTTTGCCAATTAAAAAAATATAATGGTGAAATACCTTTCCTTGAGGAGGAAATGGCAACCCACTTCAGTATTCTTGCCTGAGAAACCCCATGGACACAGGGGCCCTGCGGACTACAGTCCGCTGGGTCACAAGAGTCAGACATGACTTAGCGACTAACCACCACCACCACAAAATATCATTCCAATTATAAATATTCATATTAGAGGAAAACACCATGGAATAAACTCATGTTCATCTATTACAGTTTTTACAGTGGAAATGATAGCCATTACTTCCAAATATTGTGCTCACAACCACAGTTTCTCCAAGTCCATCCTGGCTTGAGAAAAGTTCACAAGTAATTAGAGAGTACGGCGTCCCAGGTGGCTCAGTGGTAAAGAATCTGCCTGCCAATGCAGGAGACATAGGCTTGATCCCTGGGTTGGGAAGATCTCCTGGAGAAGGAAATGGCAACCTATGGAAACCTACAGTATTCTTGCCTGGAAAATCCCATGGACAGAGGAGCCTGGAGGCTACAGTCCATGGGGTTGCAAAGAGTCAGATATGCCTTAGCAACTAAATAACAACAACTGGAGAGGAAGGCAGATGGGGCCTGAAGACAGGACAACATATTACTCAAGAGAGAAGGTGGTGGGTTGGTGACTGTCCTTCTTGGTGTTAACAGGATGCTGACGTTTAAAGCCATTGCTCAGCTCTTCCTCTTGGGCTGTTCCTGGTGCCTTGGCTTCTTTCTCGCTGAACTGATAAAGGAACCCCTCAGATCCATCATTGCCTATGTTTTCACCATCACCAATGTTCTGCAGGGAGTCTACATCTTCCTGGTCCACTGCCTCCTCAACCAGCAGGTAACAGGACCCATCCTGTCTCCTTCCCAGCTCCCAGCTGGGGTCCTCTCATGCAGTTACCTGGCTAGCCCTTCTCTCCCACATGATGCTCTCCTTCCTGATGGTGTGTTCCCATTTTCCCCAAGCCTACCATTCTCCACTGAGTCTGGGAGTTCAAGCCCCTGTTTGTAGGTGCATTTTTTATTATTTGTGGGACAAAGTGAGTTCCACATCCTACCACTCCACCATCTTGATTCCTCTTTGGGAATCAAGGGGAACTCCCCTTTGGGAGTTCAAGTCTCTGTTTTCCAGTTTCCCAATACATGAATCCGCAATGAGGAGTGGATAGTTTCTTCCCCATTCATCTTCTCAGATCACGAATATGGGGTCTGACAGCAACAAAACTAAAGTTTGAGGGACAGTGGTTTCCATTTTTTAGTATTCAAATTGGATTTTAATGATTATTACTTGCTTGGCTCTGGGGGATCTAGGGGCTGCTTTCTGAACAGTGAAGAAATCAGAAATGGGAAACAACATAATTAGACATTGAATAACCAACTGTGGTTTGCACCGTGGGGAAAATTGTTAGGTGGACATTAAACTACCACATAGGGCTTCCTTAGGCTTGACAGTGAGGGGCTTAATGTGGGTGGGAGACAACCAGCCAAAGAAAGGAAGTAAGGCTGATGTGGAGACCCTTGCCAGTCCCAGAACCCAAAGTCATGTAGCAGGGGCAGTGCTCTGAGTATAGGAGACTGCAGTGGTAGTGAAGATCCAGGAGCCAGCATTGACTGGACCATATAAGCTTTTTAAGTAGTGATTTTACATTCCATTCTGACTCAATAAATAGGCAGATATCTCTAGATTTCACTCCAATGGAGTTGTATGGATTTCAGAGAGACATATAGACAGGTATGAATGTGAGAGTGGTACCATAAAGAAGGCTGATGCTGAAGAATCAATGCTTTCACACTGTGGTGCTGGAGAAGACTCTTAAGAGTCCTAAGGATAGCAAGGAGATAAAAAAACAGTCAATCCTAAGGAAAATCAGCCCTGAATAGTCATTGGAAGTACTTTTGCTGGAGCTGAAGCTTCAAGCCTTTGGCCACCTGATGGGAAGAGCCGAATCTTTGGAAAAGACCCTGATACTGGGAAAGATTGAGGGAGAGCAAGAGGAGAATGGGGAACAGAGGATGAGATGGTTGGATGGCATCATAGACTCAATGGCATGAGTTTGAGCAAACTCAAGCGGATACTGAAGGACAGGGAAGCCTGGTGTGTTGCAGTCACGGGGTTGCAAAGTGTAGGACAAGACTTAGCAACTGAACAACAACAACATTGAGAGGAGGAAGCAATTCTCAGTAGTTACAGAAAACTGATCATGTTCTTAGGGATGATATAAATGCTGTGTTATCATTAACATAAATATGAATGGGCTGATCCACAAATAATATCTCTGTAATCACTCATAATCACTCAAGGGCCTCTCTGGTGGCTCAGACACTAAAGAATCTGCCTGCAGTGCAGGAGACCTGGGTATGATCTTTGGGCCGGGAATATGCCCTGAAGAAGGGAATGGCTACCCACTTCAGTATTCTGGCCTGGAGAATCTCATAGACAGAGGGGCCTGGCAGTCTACAGTCAATGAGGTCTCCAAGAGTCAAACATGACTGAGCCACTAACAGTCACTCATAGTTCAATCTGTTCGATATAGCCTCTATGGGTTATCTGAAAATATAAATGGAAAAATACTATTTCTGGTAGCATTCGTGCATATATCTAGCATGTATTTAAATGCAAGAGTTTCATTTATCATCTTTTCCAGGTGAGAGAGGAGTATGTAAAGTGGCTTAGAAGTATGCGTAAAAAGACGGAGTCTGACAGCTACATCGTTTCCAGCTCTACCATCCAAACCCATGTGGTAAGGTGATTTTCTGCCATCCATGATGTTTCCTAATTTGAAATATTCTCTTCTGCTGGCAGTTGGGTCTGCCCCTCACCCAATAGTGTGATGAGACCACATGTTGACTCTTGGTACAAGAACCTGTTAGCGTCTCTGTCTCAGCTTCCTGTGCAGTATCTGACTCTGAGCATCTCTAGGGTGGGGCAATAGCATACATACCATATGTGATCTGCACAGTGAATGATTTTACTTTTCTGGAATTATTGGTAAGACGGAGTCTGACAGCTACATCGTTTCCAGCTCTACCATCCAAACCCATGTGGTAAGGTGATTTTCTGCCATCCATGATGTTTCCTAATTTGAAATATTCTCTTCTGCTGGCAGTTGGGTCTGCCCCTCACCCAATAGTGTGATGAGACCACATGTTGACTCTTGGTACAAGAACCTGTTAGCGTCTCTGTCTCAGCTTCCTGTGCAGTATCTGACTCTGAGCATCTCTAGGGTGGGGCAATAGCATACATACCATATGTGATCTGCACAGTGAATGATTTTACTTTTCTGGAATTATTGGTTTCTGAGTCCAAGAGCTTCCCCAGTGGCTCAGTGGTAAAGAACCCTCTAACAACGTAGGAGACATGGGTTTGATCCAGGGTCAGGAAGATCCCCTAGAGAAGGAAATGGCAACCCACTCCAGTATTCTTGCCTGGGAAATCCCATGGACAGAGGAGCCTGGCAGGCTATAGTCCATGGGGTCGCAAAAGAGTAGGACAGGACTTAGAAACTAAACAACAGTAGCAGCAAGCTGAGTCCAAATCTTGGAGTTACAGAAACATGAATGAAACTTTTTCTTGACACGTTATATCATACCTAAGTTATGCTAGTAGGCTCTTCCCTGGTGGCTCAGAGGTTAAAGCATCTGCCTCCAATGCGGGAGACCCGGGTCCAATCCCTGGGTCGGGAAGATCCCCTGGAGAAGGAAATGGCAATCCACTCCAGTATTCTTGCCTGGAGAATCCCATGGACAGAGAAGCCTAGTACATTACAGTCCACGGGGTCGCAAAGAGTCGGACACGACTGAGCGATTTCACCTTCAAGTTATGCTAGTTCATGAGTTCCACAAAGTTGCCAAACAGATGTTTCACTGCTGATATGCTCTGAGCCTTAACCATGCCTATGCCTTGTAAACTTTCAAAGAAGCCACAGAACTTGGGACTTGCCAAACATCTTTGGCCAGGATTTTTTTTTCCTGTAGCAAACGTCTTTACATTTTGTAGAACACTGGTGTGTTTTACAAAAGACATAATTTAAGGACTGTTAGCATAGGCAAAATAGTACTTGAAGAAACTGATAGACATTACAAAATACTTTTCTTCTTTAACTTGATAATGATGAAGGAAAATGAATGAAGGGATAAATAGGATGGATTTAGGTGAGATGTAGGAGTATGATCTTGGTTTTAGTCCTACTTTTGAAATTAACTTGGGTGTGATATTGACATCAGTCTCCTCGTGTCTGAGATAAGTGGGCCAGACTTCATCATCTTATTATTACTTTCATATCTTCAATTTTCTGAGATGCAAAAAACACAGGTAAGTACATTAAGCCTGGAAGAAAAACACTCAGACTTTCCCTGGGATCCTGCCTCAATATGAATCTCATTTTTTTGTCAGGAAATTCCCAACAAATGATGTTAATAATTACTTTCAGGACTATTTCAGCATTATTTCTCTTTCTGTTTCTCCCATAAATTTGCACACATGGAGATGGAAAAATCATCCAGTTTAGGGGGGGAAATAAGAAGCAATACTTCAGTCTGAAAATGACAAACAGTTCCATGTCATCCTCCCAACCACCCTGGAGAAAGAATCAGCCGTGTGACTCAAGCACCCAGGAGAACTGCTTCATCGTACAGTAGAATCACTCACAGAATGTATGCTTTGGTTGAATATTTTGTGTAGTGTTACAGTGCTCTGTGTTTTCAATTAAGATATTTTACACAGAGACATGTAGATCTTAAACTTGGTAAGTTTGCAAATATATATACATGTATATGCTGTTCTTTCTTAGTTAGTCTGTTGCCTCTAACTCATTTGTGACCACATGGACTTAGTCCAGCAGGATCCTCTGTCCATGGGATTTCCCAGTCAAGAATACTGGAGTTGGTTGCTATTTTCTTCCCCAGAAATCTTCCCAACCCAGAAATTGAACCCTCTTCCTCCTGCATGTATATCTATTAATTACATCAGCCAAGTCAAGATATGGAGTATTTGCATTACTCCTGAAAGTTCCCACATAAATCCTTTCAATCATTTGTCCCCAGTCTTCCACCCCAGAAACAATTATTCTGATTTCTATAGCAACAGATTACTTCTGTCAGTTCTTTAAGTCCATATACATGGAATCATACAGTATGACCTCTTGGTGTCTGCCATGTTTCACTCATCTTGATGATGACTTTGGAATTCATCCATTTCATGCATATGTTTTCAGTCTGTTCCTTTTATTGCTGAGTAACATTTCACACTATTGTATATCACAATATGTTTATCCATTTTGATGTATATTTGAGTTATTTCCATTTTTCCACTATAAATAAAGATGCTATGATCATTTTCATATAATATTTGTGTGTGCGTATGTGTGGCCACGTGTTCTCACTTGCTCAGGTAAATACCTGGAGCTTTCTGTCTTTGAGTCCTATCTGATTGATGTGCCAGGATTCAGTTCTTGGTGTGTGGTGCCTGTACTAGCAGCACTGGCATCAGTTGGGAAGCCAGAAATCACATTGTGGGTCTCTCCCTGGATTCACTTGGGTTTAGATCCAGAAATCAGAGTTGTAACAAGCCTCTGAATATCTGTGAGGCACAACGTAGCTTGAGACTCATTTCTGCAGGGAGAGTGGCTATCCAAATGCTATGAGAACATTCTCCATGACTGGCAGTCATTTCATTCCCCCCTCCCCCTTTTAAATCATCTTCTCTTTTTATTCAAAGTAAAACTTCATTTTGCTTTCAAAGGATAAGCTCAAAAGTAATATGATGCCTCAGACACTGGAGAAGAAAAGACAATACTATTTAGACAAGTCAGAGCAGAGCCACTGTGATGAAACTCCACTTCCTAAAAGGCTGACCAGCTGCATTTCCTAGAGACCAGTCACAAGGATAACCCCACATCCTGGCAATGTGGTCAGACACCATCAATGCAAGAGGACCTTGGAAAAGCCCCCAGCAAGTCTGTGCATTCAGGAGACTGCAGGGTCTTCAGGCCTACAGCCCAGTAGGAGAACCTTTCAGGACCATGGACAGCGCAAATGTTTCCAGGATCTTTGCCCAGCTTAGTGTGGGGGAATCCCTGGGCCGTGTTGGTGCCTGATCTCTGCACACCAGCCCTGAGCCCATCCTTGCCCAGTCTTCAGATAGGGCAGAACTGGACCCAGGATTGGGTCCTGGAGTATTGCTGTCCATGGGGTCGCAGAGAGTCATACCCAACTGAGTGACTGAACAACAACAGTGAACAAACAGTTTCTGAGTCAGGGCACCCAGGGCTGGAACAGGAAACCTAAGGAGGTTGGACTCCTCCCAGGTGGAATGACCATCCTTGCTTTGGTTGGGGGCATGACTGGAACTCAAGAGCTTGGGGCTGCAAATCTAAGCTGATACCACTCTTCCCTTAGAGAGCATTTGGTCAGGGCCATAGGGGTTGGACCAACAACACATAAGCTTGTTGTTCTCCTTTCCAAGCACATGAACTCACACACATGCCCATAATGGTAGTTTCTGCCCTGGCCAGAGGCAGAACTGGTACCTAAGGTAGCTTCATCCTGTCCAAGTGTCCACATGATTGCTGTAAAGGCAGCTGCTGCATTAGCAGGAAGCATCACCAAAGCAGGAGGTCTTGATGCGGGAGCCCTGAGAAGGATGGAAAGTGCACTGGGGCCATCCAGGCCAGCTTTCCAGAGCACCAGGTTGTTTACAGCTTGCTGCCTCTGTGCTGGATGAGAGAGCAAGAAAGTCTGTGCATTTGCTCTTCAAGAATGGAGTCTAGGGCTTCCCTGGTGGTGCAGTGGTTAAGAATCTGCCTTGCAAAGCATGGGACGCCAGTTCAATTCCTGGTCTGGAAAGATCCCACAATGCTGTGGGGCATCTGAACTCGTGTACCACAACTGAGCCAGCGCTCGAGAACCCAAATCCACAACCCACATCTACTAAGACCAAGTGAAACCTGAAACCTGCACACCCTCAAGCTTGTTCTCCCCAACAAGAGAAGGCACTGAGATGAGAAGCCATTGAACCACAATTAGAAAGTAACTCCTGCTCACCAAAACTAGAGGAAGCCCACACCCAGCAATGAAGACCCAGCACAGGCAAAAATAAAAAATAAAATAAATTTAAAAAAATGCAGTCTCAATTTCTTTTAGTGCCTGTTTTATTGAATAAGTTGTTTCTAAGCAAAATGAATTGTTTATTGAATAATTCTTTGGTAAATAATTACAAAATTATGAAGTGTCCCACACTGTGAGGTGGAAAAATTGCAATGACTTCAGACCTATTTCAGGGCAAAACAATAAGTTTGCTGGCAAGTCATTTTCCACATCAAATGTTTTTAGAGAATATGTTCCTCCTTAATAATCTAACATTAAATCTAATTTTAAAAAATAGCCACAAATTTTTAGGCAACAGATAAGGATGTAACAGGACACATAAGTCTAATTAAATTTACATTAAAATGTCTTAACGTTTGATCTGGCATTTAGCACAAAATGAAAAAATGATGTAGCTTACATTAGAATGAGGTGTAAAAGCAAGCTGAATAAAATAAGATTTCTACAGAGCTAATTGACATTAAAAATATAATCTCTTTAAAAACATAAATACCACATGATATCACTTATATGTGAAAGTGAACAAATTACACAGATGAACTTATTCAGGGAACAGAAACACAGCCACAAACTTAGAGAAGAGATCTGTGGTCGCCAAGGAGGCCAGAGAAGGGGAGGGATGGATTGGGAGCTTTGGCATACCTGGTGGCTCACACAGTAAAGAATCTGCCTGCAGTGTGGGAGACCTAGGTTAGATCTCCAGTTTGGGAAGGTCCCCTAGAGGAGAGCATGGCAACCCACTCCAGTATTCTTGCCTGGGGAATTCCCATAGACAGAAGGCCTGGCAGGCTACAGTGCATGGGATCACAAAGAGTTAAACAGGACTGAGTGACTAAGCACAGCAAAGCACAGATGCAAACTAGTACATATAGGATGGATAAACAAGGTCTTACTGTATAGCACCGGAACTATATTTGATAGCCTGTAATAAACCATAATGAAAAAGAATATTAATATATATGTGTAAGTGAATCACTTTGTCATACATCAGAAATTAGCACATTGTGGATCAACTATACTTCAGTGAAATTTATATATATATATATATATATATAATGAATATATATATAATATATATATTTATATATATATATATAAAAATCTCTTTAGAGTAGGCATTTCTTCCTTGAGTTTAAGCAATGTAAGAAAACATATAAAACACTAAATAATCCTTCAGGCTAGATGATCTCTGTAGAATTTAATATAAAATACAATTTTTAAAATTACAGTAAATAGAAGTTGAGGTGCACAAGGACAAGCGAAAATTTTTTTCTTGTCACGTGAAACCCAACCTCTTACCCACAGAAACATTTCCTCATCCCACATTTGTCAAACAAAAGGATTTACAGAGTACAGTGTTAATATAACAAAGTATCTCAATCTAGATCAAGAAACAGGGCTGACATTCAAGGATGCAAGTATCATGGAGGGATGTCCCCCTGCCCATAAACTACTTCC
The DNA here is from genome assembly GCA_006408695.1 of Aepyceros melampus. Lineage (NCBI taxonomy): Eukaryota > Metazoa > Chordata > Mammalia > Artiodactyla > Bovidae > Aepyceros > Aepyceros melampus. The sequence goes on from SJXQ01009068.1 coordinate 110,093, forward strand.
CAAGGGCCACACATCATTCAGCATCTCCAGGACGATTTTCTCCGATTTTTTAATCTAGCTCTCAGGACTCTTTGCTCTCTCTGCCTCCTGGCAAGCCTGTCTGCCCTCCAGGCCATAGCCAATCTCTTCCTTGCTCTCTTCACTTTCCAAGACTGCTTATGAATATCTCTGTCTATCTGTTACTGGTTGTCTGCAGAGGGTGTGTGAGAGGAAGAGCCCCAGTCCTGGGCCCAGCTCTGCCCTATCTGAAGACTGGGCAAGGATGGGCTCAGGGCTGGTGTGCAGAGATCAGGCACCAACACGGCCCAGGGATTCCCCCACACTAAGCTGGGCAAAGATCCTGGAAACACTTGCGCTGTCCGTGGTCCTGAAAGGTTCTCCTACTGGGCTGTAGGCCTGAAGACCCTGCAGTCTCCTGAATGCACAGACTTGCTGGGGGCTTTTCCAAGGTCCTCTTGCATTGATGGTGTCTGACCACATTGCCAGGATGTGGGGTTATCCTTGTGACTGGTCTCTAGGAAATGCAGCCGGTCAGCCTTTTAGGAAATGGAGTTTTATCACAGTGGCTCTGCTCTAACTTGTCTAAATAATATCTTTTCTTCTCCAATTTCTGAGGCATCATATTACTTTTGAGCTTGTCCTTTGAAAGAAAAATGAAGTTTTACTTTGAATAAAAAGAGAAGATGATTTAAAAGGGGGAGGGGGGAATGAAATGACTGCCAGTCATGGAGAATGTTCTCATAGCATTTGGATAACCACCCTCCTCTCTCCCTGCTGAAATGAATTGAAAATTACCTTGTGTATCACAGGCATTCACAAGGTTGTTATAACTCTGATTTCTGGATCTAAACCCAAATGAATCCAGGAAGAGACCCACAGCGTGATTTCTGGCTTCCCAACTGATGCCAGTCTGCTAGTACAGGCACCAGACACGGAGAAGTGAATCCTGGGGCATCAGCCAGATGGAACTCAAGGATAGAAAGCTCCAGGTCATCACCCAGTACCAATTCCAGACTTGCTCTTCCACCATCCTCTTAGAGGATGTTTTCACCTTCCAATCTCTGTCACTGTCAACCACACACATGGTGATACCCCCAAATCCACAAATATTCAGACAAAGAGATCACAGGGTTCTTTGAACCCCAAGACATTACATCTTCACTTCTACCAGCTCCCTTCTTCACTCAAATATTCCCCTGAACCATACTCTCATCACCAAGTTCCTTTTTCCCACTATAAATAACCATTTTTACTCCCTGGCTCTCTTCCTCCCCTCCTCCTAATCCTCTCTCCTCTATCTCACTTAATGATTGATGCTTCTTAGAAGTTGGTTCTGTTCTCACATCTGTTCTACATCTTCACCTTTTTCCAAGCAATCCCCTCCATTTCCCTGGCTTCAGATACCATTCATGAACTAGAAATGCTCACAGATTCACCTATCTGGCTTCAGCCTCAGGACCCGAATATCCATCTGCCCACCCACCACATCAGTCATAATATTTGTGACTCAGCTCTCACTGAGCAGTTCCCAAGTTGAACCAATTAATTTTCCAAATGCATCACCCATATCTCAGTGTCCCCTGAACTCACTTTTTGGTATTAATATCCTATGCTACTGAGTGTCATTCTGGATTCCCTGCCACCCCATGGTTCTATCAGTTAACCTGTCGGGGGCCAGTGTGAGGAATCCCACCTGTGACAGGGTCACGTGGCAAACTCAGATGGCAGGGCAATCTGAGTCATCGGATTTCTCCCTGGTTTTTCCTGAACATGAAACCCAAAAATAAGAATTTGTCTGTTTTCCCATTTCAGCCCAACTCCCCTTTGATAATGCTCTAGCCTGCCTAACAAGTTTCCCTGACCTTCTACAAGCTTGTAAATTACTCACAACCTCCCAACTGTGAGGGGCACAAAAGCCTAAAGTTTCAGAGCTTTTCAAATTCATATTGGTGATGGGATTTCACGGTTAAGTCAATGATTGCTGCCAGACTTCCTTATTTTTTTATCTATCAGGCACCTGGGAAGATGTAATCAATGTAAATGGGATATAGAAAAGGATATATAGTAGTTTTGATGTCAGCAATACTAGACTTTTGCTATAAATCACTGTACTTCCTTTTATTACAAATTGCTGTATTTTTATTTAGTGTTTTCTGAGAGTGGCATTCAGACTTTGGAAAGAGTAACACAAATGAGTCTTCTGGTTAACAAAACTTCATCAGAAGAGAGCCATAGAAATGTTAATAGGCCTCTTGGCCAGAAGATAATGTAAACCACCTGGGACTTTTGTAACAGGAGAGTATGCAAAAAAGAAAGCCTTGTCTCATTGAGGGTCAGGACTGCTACCTCTGCGTAACTCTGCATATTCTATTATGTACAACTTGGGGTATATAAGCTGATTTTGAAAAATAAATTTCCCTTTTTTCCCCCTTCCTTTTTCCCTTTTCCTTTTCCCCTTTTTTCCCCTTTTTTCCCCTTTTCCCCCCTTTTCCCCTTTTTCCCCTTTTCTCTTTTGGAGTCTTGCACTGATGCTGGGCTTCCCCCGTGTCTCCTATTTTCTCTAATTTCTGGCTGAATTCCCATCTGGGGCATGGAGGCTCGCCATGTCTACTTACCTGTCCCGGCTGCTAAGATCTGTAAGAGAGAGAGCCCAGGGTGGGGCACTCTCCGATATTCAAACGGACGCCGGTGGCCTAACGTAGATGGTGCAGACCTCTTGTCTCGAGGTTTTATTGGCTTTCCATGTAAACCAAGTTATTCAGCCTTCTTTTCTCCATCTTAATTTTCCTACTATACTATTTCTTCCTAATCTATTCTTATATTTCTAAATAAGTAAGTTTTTCCTCGCCGACGCCGTCCCCCCTTCGAATCACCCTGGATCCACCGGGGCCATTTTCCTTTTTGAGGGCTTCCCTGGATAACTTAAAGTGATTTTACAAAAGGAAAAAAAAGGTCAAAGGATCACTCTTGACATCAATATGGATTCCTCACCCACCAGAAGAGGCTGGCTTGGAATACTTGTTGGTGTGGCTCAGTAGGTAAAGAATCTGCCTGCAATATGGGAGACCCAGATTCAATCCCTGGGCAGGGAAGATCCCTCAGAGAAGGGAACAGCAACCCACTTCAGTATTCATGCCTAGAGAATTTCATGGGCAGAGGAGCCTGGCAGCTACAGTCCAAGGGTTTACAAGGAGTTGGACATGACTGAGTGACTAATACTTTCACTTTTCCTTTCTGAATCCACCTAAAAGTTTCAGCTTTTCAAATAATTCTTGAGTATCTTTCAATTTTCATCATAATACCATTTCCACAGAGTGAATTTTTCCATTTTTAAATCTTATGTACTATTATTGTGTGTGTGTGTAGATTTTCTTACTAAGTTGGATACTCAATAATGAGATGAATAATGGGAACTTTAATGTTTAATACTTTTTGCTTTGCTCTTTGAAGATGCTCAGATATCTTTTTTGAAAGAAATTCTGCAAACTCAACTGAAAAAAACTTTCTAAATTTTTCAAATAAATGTACCCAACTACAAAGCATAAAACTACATAATCTCTTTTGTGGTAAACTGCAATAAATTGTCACTAAGATTTTAAGCTCTCTATGCCTGTAATCCATTTTAAGACTCTACTCACAATAATCTTTTTAAACTGAAGGCTGAGCCCTGAAGAATTGATGCTTTTGAACTGTGGTGTTGGAGAAGACTCTTGAGAGTCCTTTGGACTGCAAGGAGATCCAATCAGTCCATTCTGAAGGAGATCAACCCTGGGATTTCTTTGGAAGGAATGAGGCTAAAGCTGAAACTCCAGTACTTTGGCCACCTCATGTGAAGAGTTGACTCATTGGAAAAGACTCTGATGCTGGGAGGGATTGGGGGCAGGAGAAGAAGGGGACAACAGAGGATGAGATGGCTGGATGGCATTACTGACTCGATGGACACGAGTCTGAGTGAACTCCAGGAGTTGGTGATGGAAGGGAAGCCTGGCAGGCTGCTATTCATGGGGTTGCAAAGAGTCGGACACAACTGAGCGACTGAACTGAACTGAGCTGAATAAGTGCAAAGTTCCTCACAAATCTCTCATTTCTCTCCTCAGAAGATTTTTTAAGGAAAACAAGTCTCATTTAATTCTTTTTGTCATGCCATAATTATTAATACTATTCCTTTTATGAGTCAAAATGTCCCAGTTTGGTGGGGAGATTACTGCTGCTGCTGCTGTTTAGTCACTAAGTCATGTCTGACTCTTTGTGACCCCATAGACTGTAACCTGCCACGCTCCTCTGTCCATGGGGTTTTCCAGACAAGAATACTGGAGTACGTTGCCATTTATTATGCCAGAAGATTTTCCTGACCCAGGGATTGAACCCATGTCTCCTGCTTGACAGGCAGAATCTTAACTACTGAGCCACCTGGGAAGCCCAGGGAAATTATTAGATCCTCTGATTTATAGAGCACTTATTATATATCAAGCTGTGTATTCAAACTCCTGACTCAGAATTTCAAACAATTTCCCTTCTCTAGTTTATTTTAATCTTGGTAAGAGGAAAAAATTAATAGAGCTATGAGCATTTAATGCAGTGTTGGGTATAATTTGGTGCTGTGATCAACAATAAGACCAACTCAAGAGACAGAGAAAAAGCAGATGGGATGGAGGAAGAGAGGTCAGAAGGAATAAGAAGAGAAAGAAATTAACTGTAGTGATGAATGATGAGATTAGAGAAATAAGGACATATTTGAGCAAAGAATTGAATTTTTAAAAAAGAAAAGACCAAATACATTATGTATAAAGAATTTTCCAGACCAGAGAACAGTTTAAACACTCTAAAGTCAAAAAGTATTTCCACTTCCTAGTAACTTTGGTCAAAAAGGAAAACTCATTTTGTCTACTATTCTAAGAAAACCTTATATACAAAAATATACAAAATCTTAAATATGTCTTAACAAACATTAACCCCAAGGAAATAACCTTCAAAAAATATCTTCTTATGTTAACAATTCCATTTGCTAACAAAGTGATTTTACAAAAGGAAAAGAAAGATACAAAGGGCCACTTTTGACATCGATATGGACTTCTCACTCACCAGAAGAGGCTGGCTTGGAACACTTATTGGTGTGGCTTCTCCCATTTTGGAAATTGTCCTCTGACCCACTCACTACTCAGATGCAGGCATTCTGTGATTTGCTGGAAAACATTCTTCTGATCCCCCTGTTATGGAGAGAGTGAGTAATCCAATCAGTGGATAATCCAAAGAAGATATCCTATCTCACACCACTGGGATTAAAGAGATTTTTAAATCACATTCAACAATACACTAAAAAGATGATACATCACTATAAACTGGGACTTATTCTGAAGATGCAAACCATTCACAAAACATTCAGTGTGATCCACCACATTATCAAAACAAATGATAAAAATCACATGATCACCTCAATAGATGCAGAAAAAGCATTTGATGAAATTTAACACCCATAGAGACCGTTATACCAGCTCCTTAAAAAAATCTAAGCATAAATCAGCCACTAGTGTACATGATTCATGTCAATGTATAGCAAAACGAATACAGTATTGTAAAGCAAAACAAACTAAAAAATAAAAATTAATTTAAAAAAAATCTAAGCATAGGACCACCACATGATCTAACAATCCCACTCTTTGGTGTATACCCTGAGAAAATCATAATTCAAAAAGACATATGTACCCCAATGCTCATTGCATCACTATTTACAATAGCCAGGACATGGAAGCAGCCTAAATGTCCATTGACAGATGAGTGGATAAAGATGATGTGGCACAATGGCATATTACTGAGACATAAAAGGGAACAAAACTGGGTCCTTTATGGCAATGTAGATGGGGATGACAGAGGATGAGATGTTTAGATAAAATCACTAACTCAATGGACAGGAGTTTGAGTAAACTCCAGGAGTTGGTGATGGACAGGGAGGCCTGGCATGCTGCAGTCCATGGGGTCGCAAAGGGTCAGACACAACTGGGTGACTGAACTGAACTGAATTGGATGGACCTAGAGTCTGTCATACTGAGTGAAGAAAGAGAAAAACAAATATGTCAGAAAGAAAAAACGAATATCATATGTTAATGAATATATGTGGGATCTAGAAAAATGTCACTGATTTGCCATGCCTAGTCACTCAGTGTTGTCTGATTTGCAGAGCAGGAAGAGACGCAGATACAGAGAATGGTCGTGTGAACACAGTGGGGGAAGAACGAAGGGGAGAGTGAGAAGCTGGGATAGTAGAAATGACATATATACACTATGGTGTGTAAAATAGATAGCTAGTAGGAAGCTGCTGTGGCTTCCCTGGTAACTCAACTGGTAAAGAATCCGCCTGCAATGCGGTAGACCATGGTTCGATTCCTGTGTTGGAAAAATCTCCTGGAGAAGGAATAGGGCTACCCACTCCAGTATTCTTGGGATTCCCTAGTGGCTCAACTGGTAAAGAATAAGTCCGCAATGCAGCAGACTTGGGTTCTATCCCTGGGTTGGGAATATCTCCTGGAGCAGGGCATGGCAACCCACCAAAGTATTCTTGCCTGGAGAATCCCCATGGACAGAGGAGCCTGGCAGGTTACAGAGCATGGGGTCACAAAGGGTCGGACAATACTGAGCAATTAAGCATGGCAGAGGAAGCTGCTGAATAGCACAGGGAGCTCAGCTTGGTGCTCTGTGATGACTTAGAGGAGTGAAAGGGACGCTCAAGAGGGAGGGAATATGTGTGTGTGTGTGTGTGTGTGTGTGTGTGTATATAGCTGATTCACTTCATTGTACAGAAGAAACTAATACAACATTGTAAAGCAATTATACTCCAATTTTTTTTAACTTTGTAAAGAAAGATGTGCATGCAGGCTCTGCTGCTGCTGCTGCTGTTGCTAAGTCGCTTCAGTCATGTCCGACTCTGTGCGACCCCAGAGACTGCAGCCCACCAGGCTCCCCCGTCCCTGAGATTCTCCAGGCAAGAACACTGGAGTGGGGTGCCATTGCCTTCTCCAATGCATGAAAGTGAAAAGTGAAAGTAAAGCGCTCAGTCGTGGCTGACTCTTAGCGACCCCATGGACTGCAGCCCACCAGGTTCCTCTGTCCATGGGATTTTCCAGGCAAGAGTACTGGAGTGGGGTGCCATTGCCTTCTCTGCATGCAGGCTCAGTCGTGTCCAACTCTTTGTGGCCCCATGGACTGCAGTGCACCAGGCTTCCCTGTGCATGGGATTTCCCAAGGCAAGAATACTGGATTGAGTTGCCATTCCCTTCTCCAGGGGATCTTCCCAACCCAGGAATCAAACCCAAGTCTCTTATGTCTTCCGCATTGGCAGGCAGGTTCTTTACCACTAGAGCTATCTGGGAAGCCCTTGTAAAGAAAGATAACAAAGAAAGTTTGTCATTAGAAAAAAATATTTTGAGAACATTTTTGATGAAACATGGTAGAAAAGAAAAAGATATGACAACAGAAGGGAAATGTGGGATAAAGAACAAAGTTCTTTTTCATTGTGACACATTAAAAAGTTTAATGCTGAGTGCTTGACACCAGAATTATACTCAGCACAGAACATCAGGCTGAGTGCATGCATGCTAAGCCACTTCAGTCGTGTCCAATTATTTGCGACCCCATGGACTGTAGCCTGCCAGGCTTCTCTGTCCATGGGATTCTTCAGGCAAGAATAATGGAGTGGATTGCCTCCTCCAAGGGATCTTCATCCTGGCGAGAAACATGTAAAAAAAGAAAAAGACACAATATTCTAATCTAAATCACAACCTAGAGACCTTAAAAGTAGCTGTTACATGAGATAGAAACTTGAAGACTTCTGTATCGCAACAAATCATAAAAGATAAAGTATAGAAGGGTTATAGTGCTTTTATTTGCTAAAATATAAACAATATTGAATGACTTGAATTCTTCCATCAATACTGCACAATTCCAATCATCTTAACAGTAGGATTCATTAGGTTTCCATCATTTGACAGATAAATGGGTGGGTATGAATAAGCTAACTTTAAAATAGACTTCTCTTGCTCATGAACTTACTGAAGGATTTGCAACATCAAATACTGTTTAAAACAAGAGAGAAATAAAGAACATGGGACAATAAAGAACCTGGGACTTGAGAACTCACAATAAAACATACATGTGTTTGCGGGTACCAAGGACAGAGAGAGAGAGAGAGGTCAGGAGCAGTTTTTGGCTCTAAGAAGAGAGAATGGATACCTGGGGAAATAAATTCACAAGATTAATAATCCACATCCTTGGTGACATCACTGAGCCAGCCTAGACCCACCATAGCTGAAGATTCAGACTCCAGGCTGACTGTGTCTTTTCTTACCTATAGCTGAAAGCATTCTTCCTATGTTATGAATACAGAATCTTAATCTTGTATCTGAGTATTACATCATAGGCAGTCTGTCTACACAATGACAACAAAGGTGATCATGTTAAAATAACAGGCCAAAAATGAAGAATTTCTGAAACTGAAACACCGAGTCTTTGCTTTTCCCCCAGATGCAGAGCAGCCTAATGCTCTGTATCCAGTGCCCAGCCTAAGAGTATCCAAACAGTGAGAGAAATCACTGCCTCCCTCTCCAAGGACTTGACCTTCCTGAGCTCTGATGATTCTCTGGGGATGTCGCTGACTTGTTCATCTCTCTCCTCCTGTGCTTCCTCTGCTCCTTACTCTTTATCAGTCGTCCCCACACAGCCACCTGCGTCCTCCAACAGACCACATTTGGAGCTGTGTTCACTGTGGCTGTGGCCACTGTTTTGGCCAAAATTGTGCCTGTGATCTTGGCATTCAAGGCCAGGAAGAACCATGAGACGATCACTGGTAACAGGAGCTGCTGTATCTTTCCCACGTGCCCCATGATCCAGTGATTATCTGTGGAGTCTGGCTGGGAACCTCTCCCCCTTTCCTTGAGATGGACATTCACTCTGAGCCTGAGGAGCTCCTCATCACGTGCAACAAGGACTTGGTCACTGCCTTCTACCATGTCCTGGGCTACCTGGGCTCCTTAGCCCTGGGGACCTTGTCCTCAGCTTTCCTGGCCAGGAACCTGCCTGACGCCTTCAGTGAAGCCAGTTCCTGACCTTCAGCATGCTGGTGCTCCTCAGCGTCTGGGTCACCTTCCTCCCCGTGTCTGTCACAGCACCAAGGGCAAGGTCATGGTGGCCGTGGAGATCATCTCCATCTTGGCCTCCAGTGCTGGGCTCCTAGGCTGCATCTTTGCCCCAAAGTACTACATTGTTCTTATAAGAACTGATTTAAAAAAAAATCTTTGAAAAGTTTAAAGAATAAGTTGAGTTCCAAGGGAAATAAACATTCTTAGGTTTTATCTCATGAGTCTCTATCACATTTTTAGGATTTTGAACAACAAAAATGTTTAAATATAAAACATAATATCTGAGTGCATTCATCAAATTTACTATTATATCAAATGTTCATTCAGATATCACAAAACAACCAAAATTGCTTTACCTCTATTTGTCACTGGATTCTACTCTCTCTTTTTCAGAGTGTCTGTGTATAACTGCATTGTCATCAAGACTCACACATAGGTTTTCTCTCAGACTAATGGCAACCCATAGGTTTTCTGCCTCAGACTAATACAAAAGCTATTGAATCTAACCATTTCTTCCATAATTAAATACGCATAGCCCCTATTTTTCCAGCCTCTTCTCTATCCTAGTAAAAGGTATCTCATAACTAAGAACTTTTCAGAGCATTCTTTGTTGTATATCCTCTTATTACTTCCTTTTTCTGGAAGAACACAGTGCCCAAAATTTCTTTCCTGTACCTTGTAAGAAATCTGTATATCTAAGGTGGAACAAATCCTCAGGCTCCTCAGGCCACACAAATGGTGCAGGTCACAGAGACAAGGATGGGGAGAGGTTCACCACTACTCAAGGCCTGGGCCAAGGTCAGTGGGAGGCCTTACTGAGGGCTTTGGAGCTCTGCACGACACAGGCCCTCACTCTCCACCTCATGACCACCACTCCACCAACCCTTGGCTGAATGAGCCAAGTAAGAATCACCCATTTGCTTGGGGGAAGGGCCCACTGTGGCGCCAACCAATGACTGAGCAGGACCACTAATGGCCCCCCTTAACCATTGCTTGGTAACAGGGTGGGGCAAGTAATGGCAATGAGCAGCAGCTCCAGGCTAAGGGCTGCACTCAGCGGGCTCTAATACAGTCTTGAGATGGAGAAGGACTTCTCCCCATCCCCATGGCCTCTGTGACCTACTGGCGGCAGCAGCCTGCATGGGTTGCAGGCCAAGGAACATGGCCCCTACTGTGTGGGAGGACCAAGGAACCTGAGGGCCAGCTGGGCCCGGGGTGACTGGCGCCTTCAGTATGACAACTCAGCAGCAGTCTGGGGACTTGGCCCTGAGGAAGCTGCCATCAGAGATCTTCCTCTTCAGCCTGGCCTGGGTACTGGTAGGAGGATCTAGACTGGGTGCTGGACAAAGGTTCTTGGGCAGGGTAACAGGCCCCCGCAGGGAACCCCACCTCTTAGCCACGACATGGACCTCGGAGGGTGAAAGCTGTGACTTGGGACCTTATCCTTTCTTGTCAGAACAGAGAATAACATTTGTTTGGTGGCAATTTACAAGAACCCCTGGAGAAGGGAATGGCTACCCACTCCAGTATTCTTACCTGGAAAATTCCATGGATAGAGGAGCCTGGTAGGCTACAGTCCATGGGGTCGAAAAGAGTCAGACATGACTGAGTGACTAACACTTTCACTTTACAAGAAAATCATTAACTGAATGTGACCCTGATGTTAAGATCTGACAACAAGAAGTTTGCAACAACTTACCATGCCCCTCCCTCACCTTTCCTAGAAAAGGGCTTTGCTGAAAGCTTTCAGGGAGTTTGGGAGGTTTTAAGGCGTGAGGTTTTAAGGTATTATTTGGCCTCAGTGTGCTTACAGCGCATGGACTTGTTGTCGGTACAGTTAGCACTGCTGTTGATATCTAGAAAAGATATTCAGAGAGTAATCTCAAGAATTCTCATCACACACAAAAAAATCTTTTTGTCTTTATCTTTTTAATACTACTTGAGATGATAGATGTTAAATATTATTGTAGTTATCACTGTATGATATAGATGTCATACCATTTGCTACACACTTTCAAAATATATAGTACTATATGCCAATATCTCTTGAAAGTAGAAAAAAATGTTACAAAGATAAAAATTTAAAGTACAAAAAGCTATAAATGAAAACAGAAAAACTATAATTGTTTTTTAGAATTATTTTATTAAATAAAAATTCTACAACCGCTTCATACCTCTATACTCTAAAATTTAATAACATTATTCCTTATTACAACATACTTCTGGCAAATAGCTTTTCAAAACTTGAGTAACATCTTTGAAAAGTTTTCACATGTCACCTGAAACTTGCAAATTTAATGTTATCAAAGAAGGAATGCTTCTACCATCTCACAAAGACCACAATAACAAAGAAACAGGAAGAAGCTGAGAAACTGTCTCCAAGGCATTTTTTTCTTGGTAGAAAGCCTTCTAAGTTTAAATATAATTTCTTTATATAATACAGAATTATTTTCTTTTATCCCTCCAGGAAGAGGACAAGTAACTTGTCTTTTACTTAAAAAAAAAAATATATATATATATATATATATTTTTTTTTTTTATCAAAGTTTTCAAATTCACTTGCATAAAATTCACAACTGTCTTTTTATACAGCCTTCCAATTCACCAACAGAAAGGCTCTCTGGACCTGTTCTGTTGTCTTCTGCCACATCACTATTCATGAGTGAGATAAGAGTTTCCTTAATATCCTTAATTCAAAAGCCTGAAACTGTTTATCTGGGCTCTCATCCTCTGCTATTTAGACAGTGAAGCCCAGAGCAAACAGGAAGAAGCTCAATATACACTTCTCCCTCCATAACCCCCATGTTCTCCACTGCTTCCTGGGCCATAATTTCCTCCACCGTATGGGGCCGCCTTGTTCCTGCCAATGCCAAAGTTTCCATTTCTCATTGGACCATAGTTAGAAGGTTGCTGGTCATAATTCCCCAAACTGTCATAACCACCTCCAGAGAACCCACCATGGTTGTCAAACCTAGGGCCTCCACCACCATATTCTCCACCTCCTCCTCCATAACAAGGGTAACCCCAAAATTGCCACCTCTAGGTCCTCCTCCATACCCATGACAGCCATCCTTAGATCCGAGGCCATCTCCATATCCATCAGCTTCTCTAAATTTAGTTCCTGGCCCTCGTCCAAAATTTCCACCCCCACTAGAAGAAACACTAAAATCAAAAGGGTCTCCTTTTCTACTTCTAGAACCCTGGACTTGCTGCATTTCCCATATTGACAAAGCCTTCCTGACTTCTGCACGATGACAATTGATGGTATGGTATTTCTGCAACACTATCTTATCCACGGGATCATAGTCATCAAAAGTCACAAATCCAAAGCCTCTTTTCTTGCCTGACTGCCTATCAGTAATGATCTCAATGACATCGATTTTTCCATATTTCTCAAAGTACTCTCTAAGATGATGCTCCTCGGTATCCTCCTTAATTCCCCCAACAAACAGCTTCTGCAGGGTCCAGTGGGCCCCTCGCTGCCCAGATGCCTCTCTTGGGACAGCACGTCTGGGTTCAAGCACTCTGCCGTCAATGGAATGGGGTCTGGCTGCCATGGCAGCATCCACCTCGGTCATGGATGAAAAGGTGACAAAACCACATCCTCTTGATCTTTGACTGGCAGAGTCCCTCAGGACCACACAGTCTGTGAGTTTTCCCCACTGCTGATAGTACTTCCTCAGACTTTCTTCGGTGGTTTGAAAGCTCAAGCCGCCAATGAAAAGTTTATGGACTTGTTCGGCCTCTTTCTTTTGCCTTCTCATAGGAACTGATTTCCAGGTTTTCTCCATCATGGAGTCGGTTGCTTCAGCCTGATTTCCCATAGCTGAGGGAGATGAGAGAGATCTCAGAGATGAATGCAGACCAGACATGTCCTGGCTTTGCGGTGAGAATCTCTGCTACCCCAGGAAAATGCCTCTAGGAGCACCTCCACGGGGACCCAGCGATGCTGCTATGGCCTCTAGGCACGTTTCTGCCTTCCTGCAAAACACCATTTCCATGAGTGACCTTTCCAGACCCAGTCATCAAATTAACAGTGCATTGTCCTATTAGTTTCCAATTTTGAAAGGCATGTTTTATCAGCTCTTCATTTTGTGTTGATTTTCTCACTAAGTTGGATACTCAATGGTTTACAATTAGTCACTGCTCACTTAGTCACTTTGCTCTTAGAAGGAGCTCCAATATATTTGTTTGAAAGAAACTATTCAAACTCCCAAAAACACTCTGAAGTTTTCTCAGAAAATCAACTTGTACAATGATATCACCTTTATTGTTATCAATCAACTTTCAGTAGGATTTCAACTCCTCTGTTAATCCATGTAAGAATCTGATCACCATAATCTACTTAAAACATAAACCTAATCAGGGTATCCTTTCTTTTACACCTAACACTTTCCTCAGAAGATATTTTTAAAGGAGAAAATACAAATAATTTCATTTCTGTAGTCCCACCATAATTATTCATATTACCCCTCTCAACATCTAAGATGCCACAGTTTGGAGGGAAAAAGCACTTGATCCTCCCACTTACAATCTATTATATGCCAAGTTGTGGACTAAAATCCACAATTCAGAATTTCACTTAACAAAATCATTGCCCCAGTTTATTTGAATCTTGATGTGAGAAAAGGAATCATAGATGAGAGAATGTTTACTACAGTGTTAGGTACAGTAAAGTGCTGTGATAATAAGGACAACACAGTAACAGAAAGAGAAAGATGGAGATATGGGGGAAGAGAAATAAGAAAGAAAAAATATTAATGACAAGTATTAATGAAGAGATTGGGAAAGGTCAAATTGATGACATGTGAGGCAGAGAAGTGAAGTTTTGAAGAGAAAAAGACCAAATACCTTGTGGGTAAAACATTTTTTTCAGGGAGAACTATTTAAACAGAGCCAAGGCAAACACTACATTTACCTCATACAGAAAGATTTTACAAAAGACAAAAGTAGACAGACAGACACTCTCTTGCCATCACTCACCAGAGGAGGCCAACTTGGAAATCTGGTCAATGCAGGTTCCTCCAGTTCTAGTTGTCCTCTGACGACTCTTGAGATGCAGTCAGGCATAGCTCCCTGGAAAGTCCACCAACTTCTGCCTCTGCCTCTCCTTTTATAGGGGAAGAGAGTGGATAACCCAATCAGTAGACAACCCAATCAGTAGACAACCCAATCCAGAGAACATGGTCTCTCTCAAATCCAAGGTATTGGAGAGATTCCTAAATCTGTACTCACAAACACAAGAATTTGAGGCTACTGACACCATCAGATACTATTGTAAATGAAAAACCTCAGGGCCCAGACAAATACCACTGCCACTTCACAGTGATCTTGTTTTAAAAAAATTAGTTTATTATCCCCAAGAAAACTTCATACACACAAATACACAAAACTTTTAATCTTTTTTTTTACCTTTTCACTTGGTGTTTTTTAGTCACTGTATTTTTTAATTTACTGTATTTTTTAATATAAATGTATTTATTTTAATTGGAGGTTAATTACTTTACAATATTGTATTGGTTTTGCCACACATCAACATGAATCTGCCACAGGTATACACATGTTCCCCATCCTGAACCCCCCTTCCTCCTCCCTCCCTGTACCATCCCTCTGGGTCATCCCAGTGCACCAGCCCTGAGCATCCAGTATCATGCATCAAACCTGGACTGGAGATTTGTTTCATATATGATATTATACATGTTTCAATGCCATTCTCCCAAATCATCCCACCCTCTCCCTATCCCACAGAGTCCAAAAGACTGTTCTATACATCTGTGTCTCTTTTGCTGTCTCGCATACAGGGTTATCGTTCAGTTCAGTTCAGTTGCTCAGTCGTGTCCGACTCTTTGCGACCCCATGAATCGCAGCACGCCAGGCCTCCCTGTCCATCACCAACTCCCAGAGTTCACTCAGACTCACGTCCATTGAGTCGGTGATGCCATCCAGCCATCTCATCCTCTGTCGTCCCCTTCTCCTCCTGCCCCCAATCCCTCCCAGCATCAGAGTCTTTTCCAATGAATCAACTCTTCGCGTGAGGTGACCAAAGTACTGGAGTTTCAGCTTCAGCATCATTCCTTCCAAAGAAATCCCGGGCTGATCTCCTTCAGAATGGACTGGTTGGATCTCCTTGCAGTCCAAGGGACTCTCAAGAGTCTTCTCCAACACCACAGTTCAAAAGCATCAATTCTTCAGGGCTCAGCTTTCTTCACAGTCCAACTCTCACATCCATACATGACCACTGGAAAAACCATAGCTTTGACTAGACAGACCTTTGTTGGCAAAGTAATGTCTCTGCTTTTGAATAGGCTATCTAGGTTGATCATAACTTTTCTTCCAAGGAATAAGCATCTTTTAATTTCATGGCTGCAGTCACCATCTGTATTGATTTTGGAGCCCAAAAAAATAAAGTCTGACACTGCTGTATACAGTATAATAACACATATATATGGTATTTAGAAAGATGGCAACAATAACCCTGTATGCAAGACAGCAAAAGAGACAGAGATGTATAGAACAGTCTTTTGGACTCTGTGGGATAGAGGGTGGGATGATTTGGAGGAATGGCATGAAAACATGTATAATATCATATAAGAGATGAATCATCAGTCCAGGTTTGATACAGGATCCTCGGGGCTGGTGCACTGGGATGACCCGGAGAGATGGTACAGGGAGGAGGTAGGAGGGGGGGTTCAGGATGGGGAACATGTGTACGCTCGTGGTGGATTCATGTTGATGTGTGGCAGAACCAGCACAATATTGTAATTAGCCTCCAATTAAAATAAATAGATTTATTTTAAAAAAAAAGAAAAAAAGTACATTTGGAGGGGTGGTATTTGTAGTCTCTACCAACATATAATGTTTTTTTTTACTCAGTTGGTAGCCAATATTTTATGTGAATAACTTTTAAAAAGGCATTTTTATACCATATTTCCTTCACAGTAAGGTGTGTGTGTGTGTGTGTGTGTGTGTGTGTTCAGTTGCTCAATCATGTCCAGCTCTTTCCAATCCTATGGACCACTGACAGACTTTATTTTCTTGGGCTCCAAAATCACTGCAGATGGTGACTGCAGCCCTGAAGTTAAAAGACACTTGCTTCTTGAAAGAAAAGCTATAGAAACCTAGACAGCATATTAAAAAGCAGAGACATTACTTTGCAAAGGTCCATATAGTCAAAGCGATGGTTTTTTCCCAGTAGTCATGTATGTATGTAAGAGCTGGACCATAAAGAAGGCTGAATGCTGAAGAACTGATGCTTTGAACTGTGGTGTTGGAGAAGACTCTTAAGGGTCCCTTGGACTGCAAAGAGATCAAATCAGTCCATCCTAAAGGAAATCAATCCTGACTATTTATTGGAAGGACTGATGCTGAAGCTGAAGCTCCAGTTCTTTGGCCACCTGATGTGAAGAGCTGAATCCTTAGAAAAGACCCTGATACTGGGAAAGATTGAAGGCGGGAGGAGAAGGGGACGACAGAGGATGAAGTAGTTGAATGGCATCATTGGCTCAATGGACATGAGTCTGAGCAAATTCTGGGAGATGGTGATGGACAGAGAAGGCTGGCATGCTGCAGTGCATGGGGTCACAAAGAGTTGGATTCAACTGAGCAACTAAACAACAATGGACCATAGCCTACCAGGCTCCTCTGTCCATGGGATTTCCAAGGCAAAATACTGGAGTGAGTTGCCATTTCCTATACCAGAGGATCTCCCTGAACCAAGGATCAAACTCGAGTCTCTGTATTGGTAGATGACTCCTCATTCATCGGAGTCACCTGGGAAGCCCCCACAGTAAGGTAATGTTCTTAAATAAGTTGATGGATTCACAAAATGACTCTCTGCACCTGTTCTGCTGAATTGGGTTGATTGGTGTTTGTTACAAGGTATAGTAAGGACATATCAGGCACAGCATTCTTTCAAGGAAAGGAAGGTCTACTCTGTTGCTAAGGCAGCTTGTGAGTTGTAAAGCAGACCTGCAGCCTTGGTCCTTCCAAAGCTACTATGAAGTGCAGAAAGCAATTTCCATTCTTATTTTTGTAGAATGTATCCCAACCGAGGGAAAGAAAACATTACAATATCGGTAGACGTTGCAAATACCTACCCAGGCACAAATGTATATATATATTTTTTAAATCTACACAGTATCTGATGGTGTCAATGGCTTCAGAATCTTGTGTTTATGGGTATAGATTTAGGAACCTCTCCAATGCCTTGGATCTGAGAGAAAGAGTGTCCTCTAGATTGTGTTGTCCACTTTCTCCCCCTATAAAAGGAGAGTCAGAGGCAGAAATCAGTAGACTTTCCAGGGAGTCACAGGCTGTCTGCAACTCAGGCATAGTCAGAGGACAGCACTTGGAACTGGGGGAAACTGCATAGAACTATTTCCAAGCTGGCCTCTTCTGATGAGCTTGGAATCCAAATTGATGGCAAGAGAGTGTCCATTTATCTACCCTTGTCCTATGTAAAATCTCTTTAATTGCCTGGAGAATCCTAGGGGCGGCAGAGCCTGGTGGGCTGCGATCTATGGGGTCGCACAGAGTCAGACACAACTGAAGTGACTTAGCAGCAGCAGCAGCCCTTAAGACAAAAAGTTACCTTATTGAAAGTTTTTTCTGTGGTGTTAGTATTAACAAAGATTCAAGGGTTCTTATATCTGTATGTATGGAGTTTCCTTGGGGTAAGAAGCCATATTTTCTTAAACAAAATCATTATGAATTAGAAGTAGTATTTGCCCGGGCTCTGTTTAAATATTTCTCTCTGAAAAATGTTTTACCCACAAGTTTCTTGGCTTTTTTTTTTCCAATTAATTTGGAGCTAATTACAATGTTGTGGTTTTTGCCATACATTGACATGAATCAGCCATGTTGTCCCCCCATCCATGTGTCCTCCCCCGCCCCAAACTCCCTCCCACCTCCCTTCACATCCCTTCCCTCTGGGTTGTCCCAGTACACTGTCTTTGAGTGCCATGTTTCATGCATCGAACTTGGACTGGTCATCTGTTTCACATATGGTAATACACTTTTCAATGTTATTCTCTCAGATCATCCCACCCTCACCTTCTCCCAGAGTCCAGAAGGCTGTTCTTTATATCTTTGTCTCTTTTGCTGTCATACACATAGCATTGTCATTACCATCTTTCTAAATTTCATATATATGCGTTATATACTGTATTAGTGTTTTTCTTTCTGACTTACTTCACTCTGTACAATAGGCTCCAGTTTCATCCACTTGTTAGAACTGACTCAAATGCATTCTTTTTTATAGCTGAGTAATATTCCATTGTGTGTATGTACCACAACTTCCTTATCCATTTGTCTGCTGATGGATATCTAGGTTGCTCCCATGTCTGAGCTATTGCAAACAGTGCTGCAATGAATGTTGGGGTACATGTGTCTCTTTTGACTCTGGTTTCCTCAGTGTGTGTGCCCAGCAGTGGGATTTCTGGGTCGTATGGCAATTCTAGTTCGAGATTTTTTAAGTAATCTCCACACTGTTCTCCACAGAGGCTGTACTAGTTTGCATTCCCACCAACAGTGTAAGAGAGTTCCCTTTTCTCCACATCCTCTCCAGTATTTATTGTTTGTAGACGTTTGCCTGGAGAATCCCAGGGACAGGGGAGCCTGGTGGGCTGCCCTCTATGGGGTCGCACAGAGTTGGACACAACTGAAGTGACTTAGCAGCAGCAGCAGCACCAGACGTTTTGATGGCAGCCATTCTGACCAGTGAGACATGATACCTCATTGTGGTTTTGATTTGCATTTTTCTGATAGAGTGATGTTGACCATCTTTTCATGTGTTTGCTAGCCATCTGCATGTCTTCTTTGGAGAAATGTCTGTTTGGTTCTTTGGCCGTTTTTTGATTGGGTCATTTATTTTTCTGGTATTTTCTTTCTTCCTTCCTTTTTAATTCAGCTCTCTGCTGCTCCATCCCAGAGTCTCTGATTCATCACATCTGGGAGCAAGGCCTGAGACTCTGCATTTCTAGTAGTAATTCCCCAGGTGCTGCTGCTGCTTATGGTCCAAGGATTCATTTTCTCACTCTGAAAATCACTGATCTAGCCTGGTGAGGTGAAGCTTTTTGAGATTTGACAGGAGTGTTCTTATTACAGATAGAGGCCTGGGTTGACCCCTTGGCAGAAATGCATAGACACTACCCCAGACTCTGCCATATTGGATTTCAGATTCTTTCTCTTCCTGTTAATAGTGCTTATAATGTGAGCTGGGGAGGCAGTGCTCCCATGAAGGGCAGTTCTGAACTAAATGACACTACAAAGCCCAGACTATCCCATTTTTAAGCTGTAAGACAGAATGTTCCAGCCATCTGCCTGATACATCAGCACAGGGTCTGCTTCTCGTGGTTTAGTTTCCCCTGTGGTGGCCCTGAGCTGCAATGAAGACAGTACAGATTGGACATCCGTGGGCCCTGGGGGGGGGGAGGGTGACAAGGTGAGGTGCTAGGACTTGTGGTAAGAGTTTTGTCTGTGATTTGCCTTTTAAGTTATTTTACAGTGTCTTTTCTTTTTTCTCACTTTTTGATTTCTCTACCTGAGATATCCTCTGAGGCTCTAACTTTACCTCATTTCTCTTCCAAATTAATCCAGTACCTTTGTGTATTTTGATGTTTTTATAAAGCTTTGTTTAATGTCTACTGCTTCCCAAGTGGCACTACTGGGAAAGAACCTGTTTGCCAATGCAGAAGATGTAAGAGACTCCGGTTCAGTCCCTGGGCCTGGAAGATCCCCTGAAGTGGGGGAATGGCAAACCACTCCAGTGTTCTTCCCTGGAGAATCCCATGGACAGAGGAGGCTGGAGGGTTACAGTCCATAGGGTCGCAAAGAGTCGGAAACAACTGAACTGACTTAGCACGCACGCAATGTCTACTGCATTGCCAACAGATTCTTTAGCGTCTGAGACACCAGGGAAGCCATCTTTGTACATTTAATGTCTAAAACAACCTGGAACCTGCTTTGATGTTGGGCTAAAATAATCTAGTACATCACTGGCTCATGTATTTCTGGGAACATTTAGCAAACAATAGAATGTTTTTAAAAATTCAGCTCTCTGATCCATATGGGTCATCAGTTTGCCCTTCTCCAATCTCTTTATCATCGATAATTGTCATTAATATTTTTCTTTGTTCTTACATCTCTTCCTTCATATCTCCCTTTCTATGCCTCTGTGATGGCCTTATTGATGATCACAGCATCTATCGTACCTAACACTGCAGGAAACATCTTTTAATCTATTAACCCCTTTCTTTCCTGAGGCTGAGGAGCGTGGAGGCGAGATGACTCCTTCTCCCATCCCACACAAAGAGCGCTCTGACGAGCAGTCCGCGGATCGCTGTAAAGATACAGGCGCTACCCAGCAGTCCGGGGAGAAGGACCGCGGCAGAGATAAAGCTCGGAAGCGGCGCAGGGCCTCGGGCGGTAGCAGCAGCCCGGGGGCTCGGTCCCGCGCGGGCTCCAGCTCGTCCTCAGCATCCGGCCGCTCGGGACGCTCCAGTGGGTCCCGCAGCTCCAGCTCCAGCAGCTCCCACGGCTCTCCGAGGCCTTGGCGCCCCCGAGACCGCAGGCGGCGGTCCGGTTCCAAACCCAAACCTCCCCGACGAGACGAGAAGGAAAGGAGACGGCGCAGCCCCGCCCCTAAGCCCAAAGTGCACATCGCGAGGCTCACCCGGAAGGTGACCAGGGAGCACATCCGGGAGATTTTCTCCACCTTCGGGAGAGTTAGAGAGATCGACCTGCCCAGAGCAGGGAGGCGCGCGCATCCGTCTCAAGGCCACGCCTACGTGGAGTTTGAGAATCCGGAAGAGGCTGCGAAGGCGCTCAGGCACATGGACGGAGGGCAAATTGACGGCCGGCAGATCACGGCCAGAGCCGTGCTGGCCCCCTGGCCCCAGCCACCCCCTAGGCGACTGAGCCCTCCCCGGAGAATGCTGCCACCACCCCCCACGTGGCGCAGGCTGAGGAGGAGCAGGCCGCGTTCCCCTTGGGGAGGTCCCCCCGAGCGCCGGCGACCCCGCTCCCCCCGCCGCCCCCGCCACTGGAGCGGCTCCAGCTCCAGCTCCTGCCGAAGGTGAGGGCAGCAGTTGACACGTGTCCCCGAGCAGCAGAGCTCCGGCTGGTTTGGGGTTGTGTTTGTAAAGGTAGCAGCAGCAGTTGTAAAGGTGCCCTCTAGTGTTCTGGCTGGAAAACTTCCAAGTTTCTATAGTTCCTGGGAGTCATGTAGCTGGCGAAG
>SJXQ01009068.1:131810-147463 GCA_006408695.1 Aepyceros melampus
AGATGCCCTCCAGTGTCCTGGCTGGAAAACTTCCAAGTTTCTATAGTTCCTGGAAGTCATGTAGTTAGCAAATCCAGCAGGGATGAGCCGGGGGGCTCCAGGTGGAGGGACATCCCCGGCCTGGGAACACGTTTTCCCGTGTTGCAAATGAGCTGGGCTGATCTGGTGGCCTGGTCCTGCCGTAATGCCATTCCTGTTATCCTAGCCCTGCTCCCCTGCTAGGGTCTTCTTCTGACCTCTAGGGTCAAATGCCCCATGTTATCTGCCCCAAATAGTAATTTTCACGTGTGTACACACACACACACACACACTCCCCTCCCTTTCTCTGAAATTGGCAATTTGCGAGCCAGATCTGCCAGGTCATCACAGAACCACCCCTACCAGGGGCAGTTGTGTTGCCGTTCATGGTCCTACAGGCTACCTTGGCAATGTGTACATTGCTTTTTTGGTTTTTATTGTACAGTCAGTACTATTTATTTTCTGTTTGGGGTTTTGTAACTTTGTGGCATTTTAGATGATGTGGTTTTTTGTTGTGTAGAGTCAAATAAACCTAGGATTAGAGTAAAAAAAAATCTTTTCTGTCACGAAGATTCAAATAAATTGGGGCAACGACTTTGTTCAGTGACATTTTGAATCATGGGTCTTAGTCCACAACTTGGCATGTAATAGGTGTAAACTCTGTAAACATAAGGATCACATGATTTTCTTTCCAAACTGGGAAATACTGGGTGTTGAAAGGGATTGTGTTAATAATTATGGCAGGACAACAGAATTAAAGTATTTTTATTTTCTCCTTCTAAAAACATCCTCTGAAAACAGAAGAAAAGAAAGGGTGCACTGATTAGGTTTACATTTTAAGTAGATTATTGTTAGAGTCTTAAATGGATTAAGAGAGAAAGAATGTTAGAATCATAGTGACAGTTGACTGCAATCTCCCACCAAAAAAAGTGGTATCATGGTATAACTGAGGTTGAGTGACTTTCAGAGAAAACTTTAGAAAACGTTTTTGGAGATTGAATACTTTCTTTCAACAAAATGTATCTGATCCCCTTCTAAAGGCAAAGTAAATAAGTAAGTATGAAGTATGTCAGTGTGAACCATTAAGTCCACATTACTCCTCCCTTCATTGGGTATTCAACTAGGTGAGAAAATCAACATAAAAGGAAGAGATGATAATACATATGCAATTCACAATTTGAAAACTAATAGAGAAAATGGAATATTAATTTTGATGACTGAGTCTGGAAAGGTCACTCTCTTCAACTAATATGTTTTGCAGGAAGATGGAAAATCGCTCAGGATTGCTTCAAGGGAGACAGGAGCTGAGATGCCATAGCAGCATTGCTAGGTCTTCGTGGAGATGCTCCTAGAGGTATTTTCCTGGAGCACCTTAGGTTCTCACCATAGAGCCAGGACAGTTCAGACTTGCATTCTTCGCTGAGATCTCTCTCATCTCCTTCAGCTATGGGGAATTGAGCTGAAGCAACTGAGTCTGAAACCACAGAAGAAAGTGAGGAACTACTGCCAGCAGTGGGGAAAATTTACAGACTGAAACTCTGGTCCAGGAGGCAGTGGAGGAAGTGGGAGTTGGGAGGACAAAGCTAATATTGAGCTTCTTCCTATTTGCCATGGGCTTCCCTTGTGGCTCAGCTGGTAAAGAATCCGCCTGCAATTCAGGAGACCTGAGTTCAATCCCTGGGTTGGGAAGATCCCCTGGAGAAGAGAAAGGCTACCCACTCCAGTATTCTGGCCTGGAGAATTCCATGAACTGTATAGTCCATGGGATGGAAAACAGTCAGACATGACTGTGCAACTTTCACTCACTGTCTAAATAGCAGAGGATGAGAGCCCAGAGGTAACAGGACAGCTTCAAGTGATGGAAACTCTTGTCTCAGTCATGAGTAAACATGCAGTGATGTGACAAAAGACACCAGAGCAGCTGCAGAGAGCCATTGGTGAATGGAGTGGATTATTTAATAACATTACCTGCCTGCAGAGGAAAAACTATATAGAAAATGCCTTTGAGATGGTTTCTTAGCTTATTTTTTTCTAATGGTCTTTGTCAGAGTGTAGAAGCATCCTTATTTTGATCATGTGAAAACTTTTGCAAGATTTTTCTCAGATTTGAAAAGCTGTTAGCCAGGGGTATGTTGTAATGAGGCATAACATTGCTCCTTAAATTTTAGAGTGTAGTTATAAAGCAGGTGTACATTTATGATTCAATAAAATAATTCTGAAGAAAACCACAGTTGTTTGTCCTCTTTGATTTATACTTTTTTGTACTTAATTTTTTTCGTAACAATTTTTTTCTGATTTCATGAGATATCATTGACACACAATTGACATACAATACTATATATGTTTGGACTTCCCCCATGGCTCAGCAGTAAAGAATCTGCCTGCAATGCAGGAGTTGCAGGAGACGCTGGTTCAATCCTAAGTCAGGAAGATCCTCTGGAGGAGGGCAGGGCAACCCACTCCAGTATTCTTGCCTGGAGAATCCCATGGACAGAGGAGCCTGATGGGCTATAGTCCATAGGGCCCACAAAGA
Organism: Aepyceros melampus; assembly: GCA_006408695.1. NCBI lineage: Eukaryota > Metazoa > Chordata > Mammalia > Artiodactyla > Bovidae > Aepyceros > Aepyceros melampus. Next base: position 134,362 of record SJXQ01009068.1, read on the forward strand.
GTCTGAAGCGACTTAGCACACATGCACACAGTATAGACGTTTACAGGGAATATAATAGTATCATGATATGACATCTATATCATGAAATGATTACCACAATAGCTTTGACATCCATTATCTCATTAAGGTACAGTACTATATATGTTTAAAGTTGAAGTGTTAAAAGCTTTATTTTTTTTTAATATTTGTAAACTCGTGTATTAACACAAAACAATAGAGACTGTTCACATGTTTACCAGTAGTTAATGCCCAAATTGTATTAACCAGTCTGGAATGTCTGCATCCCACAGCCATGCCAGAGAAATTAGTTTTGTTCATTTGTGTTTCACCTGCATGCATGCATGCTCAGTCGGTTCAGTCGTGTCTGACTCTTTGCGACCCCATGGACAGGTTCCTCTGTCCATGGGATTCTCCAGTCAGGAATACTGGAGTGGGTTGCCATGTCCTCCTCCAGGGGATCTTCCTGACCCAAACCAAACCCAAGTCTCTTATGTCTCCTGCATTGGCAGGCTGGTTCTTTACCACTAGCGCCACCTGGGGAAATTACTAATAAATACGAAATTACTTCAACCATCTGACTCTTTCCCTACCCTTTCACTAAACTCTCTTTACTTCACTGACTATAGCTTAACTCTTTCATTATCACATTGTTCCCTGTATAAACTTGTTATTTTCATATACAAATATTTGTGGTCGCATTAAATTATGAATTAATGAGTATTATGAATTATGATTAAGTTATGATTCCTTTGTTTAGTGTAGCCTGATACAGATAATTGAGCTTCCCTGCTGGTTCAGTGGTAAAGAATCCACCTGTCAAGCAGGTTTGGTTCCTGGATGGGGAAGATCCCCTGGAGAAAGAAATAGCAACCCTCTCCAGTATTCTTGCCTGGGAAATCCCATGAACAGAGGAACCTGGTGGGCTACAGTTCCTGAGGTCACAAAAGAGTTGGACAAAATTTAGTGACTAACAACAAATACAGGTAATCATTTTTACCACTTTTCTCAAAGCTAAAATCTTGGAATACTTTCAATTTCATTTTTAACTTTCCTGGCTTTTCTATTATGTAGCTGTCATGCATTTTAATTCTACATATATTTTAATCTCCATGACATATTTCTTGAACTGTTTATAAAGCAAAATTCATTTATATTTATTTTAAATTCTCTTTTATTGACTCTATTCTTTCTTGCATCCTTAGTTTTCAATTTGGAATTATTGTCCTTTGGACTTAATAACACTGTCTAGTATTTTGTCTAATTCAAGGCTGCTAACAGTGAAATGCTTCACTTTAAGTTTTTCAGACATCTTTATTTGGGACCATTTTGATGCTGGGTATAGAATTTTGTCTTGACATGAGATTTATTTTAGCACTTTTAAAAAGGTTCTCAGGACTTCCCTGGTGGTCCACTGGTTAAGAATCCATTTTCCAAGGATTTCCCTGGTGGCTCAATGATAAAGAATCCTCTTGCCAATGCAGAAGACATGGGTTTGATCCATGATCTAGGAAGATCCTACATGCCTCAGTAACTAAGCTGGTGCACCACATCTATTGTGCCTGTGCTCTAGAGCCTATGCTCCAAAACGAGAAGCTACTGCCGTGAGAAGCCCAGGCACACAACTAGAGAGTAGCCCCCATTCGCTGCATCTAGAGAAAAACCCACACAGCAATGAAGACCCAGCAAATAAATAAACAAAATTATATAAGAAAAGGAATCCAAAAAAAAAAAAATTAAAAAAAAAAACAAGAAAAGGAATCCACCCTCCAACACAGGTTAGACCCTGGTCAGGGAACTAAGATCCCATATTCCACAGGTCAACTATGCCTTTGGGCTGCAACTACTGCCCTTGCACTCCAGAGCTCATGATCTGTAACATGAGAATCCCATTGCACTGCAACAAGAAGCCCATGGACTGCAGCAAGAGAAGGCCACATGCTGCCCCTGGAGGTAAGTCCGTGTGAAGACCCAGCACATCCAAAAAAAAAAGAGAGAGAAATTAAAATATTTTCTACAATAAAAGGGTTCTGTATTGCTATCTGTCTCAGTTTTTATTTATGATGCTCAAAATAAGCCAGACTTCAGCAATACGTGAACCGTGAACTCCCTGATGTTCAAGCTGGTTTTAGAAAAGGCAGAGGAACCAGGGATCAAATTGCCAACATCCGCTGGATCATCGAAAAAGCAAGAGAGTTCCAGAAAAACATCTATTTCTGCTTTATTGACTATGCCAAAACCTTTGTCTGTGTGGATCACAATAAACTGTGGAAAAATCTGAAAGACATGGGAATACCAGACCACCTAACCTGCCTCTTGAGAAATCTGTATGCAGGTCAGGAAGCAACAGTTAGAACTGGACATGGAACAACAGACTGGTTCCAAATAGAAAAAGGAGTACGTCAAGGCTGTATATTGTCAGCCTGCTTATTTAACTTATATGCAGAGTACATCATGAGAAACGCTGGACTGGAAGAAACACAAGCTGGACTCTAGATTGCTGGGAGAAATATCAATAACCTCAGATATGCAGATAACACCACCCTTATGGCAGAAAGTGAAGAGGAGCTAAAAAGCCTCTTGTTGACAGTGAAAGAGGAGAGTGAAAAAGTTGGCTTAAAGCTCAACATTCAGAAAACGAAGATCATGGCATCTGGCCCCATCACTTCATGGGAAATAGATGGGGAAACAGTAGAAACAGTGTCAGACTTTGTTTTTTTGGGCTCCAAAATCACTGCAGATGGTGACTGCAGCCATGAAATTAAAAGGCGCTTACTCCTTGGAAGAAAAGTTATGACCAACCTAGATAGTATATTCAAAAGCAGAGACATTACTTTGCCGACTAAGGTCCGTCTAGTCAAGGCTATGGTTTTTCCTGTGGTCATGTATGGATGTGAGAGTTGGACTGTGAAGAAGGCTGAGCGCAGAAGAATTGATGCTTTTGAACTGTGGTGTTGGAGAAGACTCTTGAGAGTCCCTTGGACTGCAAGGAGATCCAACCAGTCCATTCTGAAGGAGATCAACCCTGGGATTTCTTTGGAAGGAATGATGCTAAAACTGAAGCTCCAGTACTTTGGTCACCTCATGCGAAGAGTTGACTCATTGGAAAAGACCCTGATGCTGAGAGGGATTGGGGGCAGGAGGAGAAGGGGACGACCGAGGATGAGATGGCTGGATGGCATCACAGACTCAATGGACGTGAGTCTGAGTGAACTCCGGGAGTTGGTGATGGACAGGGAGGCCTGGCATACTGCGATTCATGGGGTCGCAAAGAGTCGGACATGACTGAGCGACTGAACTGAACTCAACTGATGCCACCTGGGAAGCTACTAAAAATAAACAGTAAATTAAATAGTATATATCAATAATACCTCATAAAAGTAGAAAAAAATTACTTAAAAGATAAAAATTTTAAAGTGAAAAAGTTATAAATGAAAAAGGACAAATTACAACTTCTTTTAGAATTATTTTGTTAAATCATAAAAGTACAACTGCTTATTAACTCTACAGACACAAAATTTTAAAGGAACAACATTCTGTCTATTGTGCTGATTCTGGCTAATAGTTTCAAAACTTTGAGAAAAAAAAAACATTAAAAGGTTTCACATGTCACCTGAAACTTACACATTTAACATTATCAAAGAAGGAATACTTCTACACTCACTAGAAAGAAACAATTAAGAAGCTAGGAAACTGTCTCAAAGTCAGTTTTTTTCACAATTTTTCCTCCACAGGAAGGTAATGTTCTTAAATAATCCAGTCCATTCACAAAAATGACTCTTTGGACCTGCTCTGAGGTCTTCTGACACATCACTAAATATTCATGGCTGAGATAAGAGTTTTCTTAATGCTTTATTTCAATAACCTGAAACTGCTCTGTTATGTCTGGGCTCTCATCCTCTGCTATTCAAACAGTGAAGCCCAGGGCAAACAGGAAGAAGCTCAATATCCATTTCCCCCTCCATAACCCCCACTTTCTCCATTGCCTCCCGGGCCATAATTTTCTCCACCATATGGGGCCGCTATGTTCCCGCCAACACCCAAGATTCCATTCCTCATTGGACCATAATTAGAAGGTTGCTGGTCGTAATTTCCAAAATTATTGCCATAACCACCTCCAGGGAATTCCCACTGGTTGCCATACCCAGGACCTCGACCACCATATTTTTCACCTCCTCCTCCATAACAAGGTTTACCTCCAAAATTCCCACCTCCATAACAAGGGTAACCTCCAAAATTCCCACCTCCAGGTCCTCCTCCATATCCATGACAGCCATCCCTAGATCCGGGACCATTTCCATATCCATCAGCTTCTCTTCTAAATTTAGTTCCTGGCCCTCGTCCAAAATTTCCACCCCCACTAGAAGAAACACTAAAACCAAAAGGGCCTCCTTTTCTACTTCTAAAACCTTGAATTTCCTGCATTTCCTGTCTCCACAAAGCCTTCCCGACTTCTGCACGATGACCATTGATGGTATGGTATTTCTGCAACACTATCTTATCCACGGGATCATAGTCATCAAAAGTCACAAATCCAAAGCCTCTTTTCTTGCCTGACTGCCTGTCAGTAATGATCTCAATGGCATCGATTTTTCCATATTTCTCAAAGTACTCTCTAAGATGATGCTCCTCGGTATCCTTCTTAATTCCACCAACGAACAGCTTCTTCACAGTGACAAGCGACCCCTGTTTTTCAGATTTGTCTCTCGCAACTGCACGTTTGGGGTCAACCACTCTCCCATCAATGGAATGAGGTCTGGCCGCCATGGCTGCATCCACCTCAGCCACGGAGGAGAAAGTAACAAAACCAAACCCTCTTGATTTTTGACTGGCAAGGCCCCTTATGACCACACACTCTGTGAGTTCTCCCCATGCTGGTAGTAGTTCCTCAGACTTTCTTCTGTGGTTTCAGAGCTCAAGCCACCAATGAAGAGTTTACGGATTTGTTCGTTTTCTTTCTTTTCCCTCTTCACAGGAACAGATTTCACAGTTTTCTCCATCGCGGGTTCACTCGCTGCAGCCATATTTCCAGTAGCCGAGGTTAACGCGAGATCTCGCGGGATGAACAGTGACCCAGCAGGTCTCTACTGCGGAGTGAGGCCCTCTACTGCTCCAGGAACGTCAGGTCTAGGAACCTCCAAGGGAGTCGGTGATGCGGCTCAGACCTCCAGAGCCGCTGCCTCTGGAGCCCTCGAATCAGTCTTGAGCACCTTTCAATGTTCCTGCAAAACACCATTTAACACAGTGACCTTTCCTGATCCAGTCATTAAGATTAATATTGCACTTTCCCTATTAATGTTTCCAATTTTGAATTATATGTATACTATCCAGCCTTCCCAGGTGGTGCTGGTGGTGAAGTCGCTCAGTCGCGTCTGACTCTTTGCGACCCCGTGGACTGTAGCCCACCAGGCTCCTCAGTCCATGGAATTTTCCAGGCAAGAGTACTGGAGTGGGTTGCCATTTCCTAGTGGTAAAGAACCTGCCTGCCAATGCAGGTTAGATGTGAGAGACACAGGTTCGATCCCTGGGTCGGGAAGATGCCCTGGAGAAGGGCATGGCAATCCATTTCCAGTTTTCTTGCCTGGAGAATCCCATAGGCAGAGGAACCTGGCAGGCTGCAGTCCATGGTTTCTCAAATAGACATGACTGAAGCAACTTAGCACGCAGGCATATCATCTCTTTATCTTGATTTTCTCACTAAGTTGGATGCCCAGTGAAGGGAAGAGTAATGTGGACTTTAGCGGTTTACACTGACAGACTCATTTATTCACTTTGCCCTTAGACTGAGCTCAGATATATTTTTTGAAAAAGACTGTTCAAACTCAAAAAAATACTCTCTAAACTTTTCTAATAAATTCTCTCAGCTTCAGTTATACGATGATAAAAATCTCTTTGTGGTAGACTAATTGGCACTAGGGCTTCTAATCCTTTCTCTGTGTAATCCATTTAACCTCTAATCACAATAATCTGGTTAACATGTAAACCTAATCAGCACACTCTTTCATTTAAATCTATCATCTCTGTCTTCAGAAGATATTTTTAAAGGGAGAAACAAATTTTTATTTTATTTCTGTTGTCCTGTCATAAATATCCCTGGACATTGATCTAGAAGTCCAAGTTTGGAGGGAAAATTATTTGATCATCCCATTTACAGAGCTTCTATTGGAAGGACTAATGCTGAAACTGAAGCTCCAATCCTTTGGCCACCTAATCTGAAGAAAACTTGAAAAGACCCTGATGCTTGGAAAGATTGAAGGCAGGAGAGAAAGGGGATGACAGAGCATGAGATGGTTGGATGGCATCACCGACTCAGTGGACACGAATTAGAGCAAACTCTGGAAGATAGTGAAGGACAGGGGAGCCTGGCATGCTGCAGTCCATGGGATGGCAAAGAGTCAGACCTGACTTAGTGACTGAACAACAATTATATGCCACATTGTACTAAAACCCTTGAGTTTAACTTAAAAGTCACTGCCCCAGTTTATTTGAACCCTAATGAGTAAAAAGGGTTATAGACTAATATCTATACGAATATCTACTGTTGTGCTTAATCTTTTCGTGGGGATTCTCCAGGCAAGAATACTGGAGTGGGTTGCCATGGTCTCCTCCAGGGTATCTTCCCAACCCAGCAATTGAACCCAGATCTCCCACATTGCAGGCAGGCTTTTCACAGTCTGAGCCATCAGGGTAGCCCAAGAATACTGGAGTGGGTAGCCTCTCCCTTCACCAGGGGAACCTCCTGACCCAGGAGTCTAACGGTGGTCTCCTGCATTACAGGTAGATTCTTTACCAGCTGAGCTACCTGAGAAGCCCGTATCTACTACAGTTTCAGATATAATTAAGTATCGTGATCATCAATAAGGCCAACAGAGAGACAAGAGAAAGAAGGAGATATGAAGGAAGAGAAGTAAGAAGGAGAAAAAATTAATGACAATTGTGGATGAAGAAATTGCAGAAGGCCAAACTGATGACCTATTTGAAGCAATAGGTTCAAATAGATCTTGAAGCAAAGAACTGAATTTTTTTTAAAAGAAGGAAAACTAAACTAAGTTTTAAACTAAGTGTAAAACAACTTCTCAGAGAGAACTATTTAAAGAACATAGCCAAATACTTCTACTTCATAGTGATTTTGTCCTTAAAAAATACATGTACTACCTGGGATTTCCCTGGTGGTCCAGTGGTTAAGACTCCAAGCTTCCACTGCATTGGGTTTGATCCCTGGTCTAGGAACTAAGATCCCGCATGCCAAGTAAAAAATCTGGGCTACTCTCCTAAGAAAGCTTCAGACTCAAAAATATAGAAAATCTTCAGTATTTCTTAACACTAACACCAAGGAAATAACTTTCAACAAGATAACCTCTTTAAGAGCTACTGTCTGCCAACTTAAAACAGACTTTGAAAAAAAAAAAAAGCATATACATGAACACTCTCTTGCAATCAAGAGAGATTCCACACTCACCAGAAGAGGCCTGCTTGGAACTCTGGTCTATGCAGGATTCCCCATCTTCCAAGTGCTGTCCTCTGACCACTCTGGAGATGCAGAAAGCCTGTGACTTGCTGGAAAGTACAGGAACTTCCGCTTCTGATTCTCCTTTTATAGGGGAAGAGAGTGGACAACCCAATCAGGGGACAACACAATCCAGAGGACACACCCCTCCCTCAGATCAAAGGCTTTGAAAAGATTTATGAAACTTTATCCACAAAGTTGAGAATTTGAGGCTATTGACACTGTCAGATACTCTTGTAAATGAAAAAAAAAAACTGTAATACATTTGTGTCTGAGACTGGTGTTGGCAGTTTCTACCAACATTTTAATGTTTACTCTCAGTCAGGATACATTCTACCAAAAAATATTATTTCTATACACAGAAATATCCATAAGCTTATGTTTTAACACAATAAAGTAGAGGCTGTTTAAATGTTTATCAGTAAAAGTCCAATCTTTATTAAAAATCTATAAAGTCTATGCCAGTAGCCATTCCAAAGAAATCAGTGTTTTGTGCATTTGCTAAGTTGCTTCAGTCATGTCTGACTCTTTGGGACCCTATGGACTGCAGCCCACCAGGCTCCTCTGTCCATGGGATTCTCCAGGCAAGAATACTGGAGTGGACTCCCATGCCCTCCTCCGGGGGATTTACCCCACCCAGGGATCAAACCCACCTCTCTTACATTTTCTGAAAGGTAGGTTCTTTCCCACTAGAGCCACCTGGGAAGCCCTTTAAATAGTCTCTTGAAACGAAGTGAAGTCGCTCAGTCGTGTCCGACTCTTTGCGACCCCATGGACCGTAGCCTATCAGGCTCCTCCGTCCATGGGATTTTCCAGGCAAGAGTGCTGGAGTGGATTGCCATTTCCTTCTCCAGGGGATCTTCCCGACCCAGGAATTGAACCCGGGTCTCCCACATTGCAGGCAGACGTTTTACCGTCTGAGCCACCAGGGAAGCCCGAAAATAGTCTCTTAAGTATCTTTATTTCACTGACTGTGATTTAACTTTTTCTTCATTCTGATGTGGACTACATTTTGAAATAATTTCAATTTCCTTGGTAAATAGAAATAGTATAGAAACCAATTTCCTCTCTGTTTACTTTCTTTAATGTGTGTTTTAAAATATTTAAAATTACAGACCTATGTACACTACCATGCGTAAAATAGATAGCTAGTGGGAAGTTGCTGTATAGCACAGGGAGCTCAGCCCGGTGCTCTATGAGATAGTGGAGGACAGGGGAGACTGGCGTGCTACAGCCCATGGGGTGGCAAAGAGTTGGACACGACTGAGTGACTAAACAACAACAACAACAAGACCTTGCTCCAAGGTTGCTCTTGACCATTTCTCCCTGGTCTTGCATTCCCACCCTTCCCTAATTGACAACTGCTTGAATCTGCCCTTTGGGAAGGTCATGGGGGCTGAATGAAGGCTGTTTCCTGTAATCAAAGAAATGGGGGACATGGAAAAGCTTTGTGACTGGAGTCCCACAGACTCCTGCTCAGTATCAGACTCAGAAATCAGACTGCAAGGTTTCTCACTTTCGTAACTATGTGCGTGAATTCCTAAATAAATCTCCTCTTCAATATACATTATATCTTACCTGTAGTCCGGTGGCTAAGAGTCCACGCCCCCAATGCAGGGGGCCTGGGTTCTATCTCTGGTCAGGGAAATAGATCCCACATACTGCAACCAAGAACCCCTGTGCCACAACTAAGCCCCAGTACTGCCAAATAAATTTAAAAAACAAGATAAAGTCCAAAAAAAGTGCATCTGGAAGGAATTTACAATGCATAGGAGCCTCCCTCAAACCCCGGAAGGAGACAATCCACTCCCCCTCAAGAGTTTATGTACATGAACACACGAAAAAACACTTAAATGTGAATAAATGCTCATATTTAAACTATCTCCCTCCATCCATCTCTCTCTGTCTTACTGTTGATCACAGCATTTATTTCTATATGATGTTATGAACTCTTTGCTCTACTTACCATTTCCTTTCACTAAGGAAATGGGAGCAGCACTGTTTAATTCTGGACCGCAAGCTCTATACCAGCACTTTGCACACAGTAGGTGCTTTGCAAAAAAAGTGACCAAATTTTTTTCTCCAAATTGAGACACATTGGAGAATAAAGGCTGAATGGCATCACGGACTCAATGGACGTGAGTCTGAGTGAACTCCAGGAGATGGTGATGGCCAGGGAGGCCTGGCGTGCTGCGATACATAGGGTCGCAAAGAGTCGGACATGACTGAGCGACTGAACTGAATTGAGTGTTATTAGGGCAGGACAACAGGATAAATATCTGCCAAAGACCAAAATGAAAAGGACTGGAAAGTTCAAGTAAATGATCAGGTTTGCATTTTAAACAAATCATTGTGATTAGAATCTCGAAATTGGATTATGTGGAAAAAGGATTTGAAATCTAAGCTGTAATTCCTAGTTTATTGCATTACATCATTCAAAATGTGATATCTTTACCTATGTGTATGCTGTATTATTCTCAGCTGGTAAAGAATCCACTTGCCAATGCAAGAGACACAGGAAACGTGGGTTCCATCCCTGAGTTGGGAAGATCCCTGGAGAAGGGCATGGCAACCCACCCCAGTATTCTTGCCTGGAGAATCCCATGGACAGAGGAGCCTGGTGGGCTACAGTAAAGAGGGTCACAAAGAGACATGACTGAGTGACTAACATTTTCGCTTTAGGATGCTGCAGGTGGGTAATGGTGTGCTCAAAAGTTCAGTGGTGTGAGACTCTTTGCAACCTCGTGGACTGTGGCTCCCCAGGCTCCTCTGTCCATGGGATTCTCTGGGTAAGAATACTGGAGTGGGTTGCCATTTCCTTCTCCAAAGGATATTCTTGACCCAGGGAAGGAATCCGAGTCTCTTATGTCTCCTGCATTGGCAGGCAGATTCTTTACCCCTAGCGCTATCTGGGAAACCTGCAATATGAAGGTCAGAGAACTAGCTGGCTTAGATCAGGATGTTCATGACAACATTTGCTATGGAGCTTGGTTAATTCCAGAGATTCTTGCCCTGTGACCTTGGTACAAAGTTCCACACCTGTGACTGGTATAGGGCTCCACACCAACTTCACAGAGGAAGCAATGAGACCATGAAACAGACCAAGCAGAAAGCTGGCTGAAGCTCTAGACACTCAAGAAGACTGATCAGAGCTTCCCTGGTGGTCCAGTGGTAGCAAATCCATCTGCCAATGCACGAGACGTGGGTTCAATCCCTGGTCCAGGAAGATCTCACACACCTCAGACCAACTAAGCCCATGCACCACGACTACCGAGCTTGTGCTCTAGATCCTGTGCTCCACAGGAGAAACCAACACAGTGGGAAACCCAAGCACTGCGACTAGAGAGTACCCCCGGCCCTTCGCAACTGGAGAAAAGCCTGAGCAGCAACAAAGACCGCATACAGCCAAAAGTAACTAAATTAAATTACTTATTTAAAAAAAGGAGAAGAAGACTGATCAGCTGCATATTTCAGGGGTCAGTGACTAGAATAGCTTTCAGGCTGACAGTGAGTTCAGGTGACAGCCAAAGGGAGGAGACCTTGGAGAACAAGAGAACGCAGGGACTCCTACTTGCAGCCATGAAGAAGGTGACAGTCCTTTGGATTTTACAAATGCCTTAACAACAATTCCACCAAATAGTTCAGGTGAAAGTCTGGACCAACCTAAGGATGGGTAGATGCGTGCACACCAGCCCTGACACCCCCGGTGGTGTCCATATCAGCTATAGAGGAGTCCAGGAACCAGCTGGGATTTCTCACAGCCTGTCTGCAAGAAACAAGTAACCTCTGGAGATAGCAAGAGTCAGATGCATATGGTGAAGAAGTAAGAGCAGAGACTGACTCTGGCCTTGAGGGCCAATAGGTTTGCCAGGGAGGCAGAGAGAGGAACCAAGAGCGAGCCCTGAAAACACAGAGAGACAGGCTACATTGGTGCCAAAGAAAAGGAGAGTGGGGTGGTCCTTGAGAAAGACAGACTTGACTTTCACCAGCATCTCTTTGCAACATCTATCATGATCTTTCTTTTTCATGATAAAGCTCAGTATTTATTTACCATAATCCTTCTTCATTCTATGTTAAAGTCTACAGGACAATTGGGCTCAGGAGCTACTTAGTGTTTTGAACTTACAGTCTAAATGTCTTATCAATAGACAATGGAGGAGGGATGTGAGGGAGGTTCGGGAGGCTTGGGGGGGAGGCTCAAGAGAGAGGGGATATATGTATGCTTATGGCTGTTGTATGGCAGAAACCAACACAACACTGTAAAGCAATTATACTCCAATTAAAAATCTAAAAATATTTTTTAAATAGATGAATGGATAAAGAGGATGTGGTATGTACATAAAATGGAATATTACTCAGCAACAACAAAAATGAAATCTTGCCATTTGCAACAATACAGATGAATCAGGACAGTATTATGCTAAGTGAAATAAGTCAGACAAAGAAAGACAAATACTGTATAATCTGACTGATATGTGGAATCTAAAACCAAAACAAACAGAAACTGGCAAACTGGCAGTGCCAGAGGGAGGGGGTTGGGGTTGGGCAAACTAGGTGAAGGGGATTAAGAAAGACAAACTTCTATTGATAAAATAAATAGGTCATGGGGATATAATATATAGCACAAGAGATACAGTCAATAACACTAACAATTTTGGAGAGTGAGAGCACTTACTGAACTTCTCACGGTGATCATTTTGCAGATCACTATATTGTACACCTAAAACTAACATACTATTATACAGGATCTATAGTTCAATTTTAAAAGTATGCATATATATGGAATCTAGAAAGATGGTAGTGATGAATCCATTTGCAGGGCAGCAGTGGAGTCGCAGACATAGAGAACAGGCTTGTGAACACAGTGGGGAAGGAGAGGATGGGAAAAATTGAGAGAGGAGCATGGAAACATATGCATTACCATACGTAAAATAGATAGCCAGTCGGAATTTTCTGTGTGCTGCAGGAAGTTCAACCCAGTGCTCTGTGACTACCTAGAGGGGTGGGATGAGGTAGGAGATGGGAGGGACCTTCCAGAGGGAGAGGATATGTTTATACCTATGACTAATTCATGTTGATGTAGGGCAGAAACCAGAACAATATTGTAAAGCAATTATCCTCCAATTGAAAGTAATTAAAAAAAAAATACATTAATGGACTTCCCTGGCAGTCCAGTGGTTAAGACTTTGCCTTCCAATGCAGGGGCTCAGATTCGATCCCTGGTTGGGAAGCTAAGATCCCACAGGCCTCATGGCCTAAAAAAGCAAAACATAAAACAGAAGCAGTATTGTAACAAATTCAATAAAGACTTTAAAGATGGTCCACATCAAACAAATAAATAAAGTGTATTAAAACAAGAAACCAGTTTTCACCAACAAGTCTTTTAATGCTTCTTAAACACTCTGAAAAAAATGCACCCCCCCAAATACACAGAATTATCATATTGAAATCACTGGAAAATACATAATACATTAATTGAGAAGAAATATTTCACCAAAAACATTTTTTAACTCATGAAAACTATTTAACTTAATTTTTAAAATGAAAATTTTTATTTTTTTTTAATTTTTATTTTTTTAGTTTGTTTTGCTTTACAAT
>SJXQ01009068.1:164388-240661 GCA_006408695.1 Aepyceros melampus
GGGGGGTTGGGGGGGGGGGGGGGGGGGGGGGAGGCAGTCCTGAGCAGTAAAGTTTCTGCTACCCAAGCTGGTTCTGTCCTGCCTTCGCCCAGGTCCACTGCTGGACCCATCCCGAGGCACCTGGTTCCCACGCCACAGACTTACCTTCCCCCACTCCAGGTGGTCTGCCTCTCAAAATATCTCTGGTTCTGCCCTGCCTGCACTCACCTCCCATGATAGTGAAAATTTTTAATCGCTCAGTCGTGTCCCATTCTTTGCGACCCTATGGACTGTATCCTTCCAGGCTCTTCTCTGTCCGTGGGATTCTCCAGGCAAGAATAGTGGAGTGAATAACCATTTCCTTCCCCAGGGGAGCTTCCTGACCCAGGGATCGAATCCGTGTCTCCCACATTGCAGGCTGAGATTCTGGTCTCAGCCACCAGGGAAGCCCCATTAAGACACCCCAATTCTGATCCCAGAACCCCCTCCCCCACAACCAGTCCACACTGCGCACACACATACCATCATGTCTTAACTCTGTCAAACCCAGTTTCCATGATCCTAGTCTACAACACTCAGGTTGGGGTCTACTTCCCAGGCCCATCCCAAAGACTTATCTGGTTCTGGGCACCTCAAATCCACCCTCTCACTGGTCTCTCAGTTCTCATTATCCAAAATTTTCTGACACCCTGATGTCCTGAACATCCCCCCAAGTGCTGACCCCCCACACCCATTACAAAGATCCCAATTCTGACCCTCGGTCTCTCCCTACAGTGACTCACTAAAGGATCTCATGTTCAAAGCTCATCCCCTAAGTTCCCCTTCTGCCCACCCTACATGATCTGTTTTCCCAAACTTCTTTCATCCAGATGCTCCCACAACCCCACCCCATCTGTCCTCCCAAAGGACACCATGCTCTGAGACCACCCCATCTCCCCACGCCCGCCCCAAGGATGGTGCCCTCTGCTTTCAGCCCTCCTCCTTGCTCTGCAACTCCCCCAGAAACCCTCCCACATGGTTTCTCAGTGTACTTCCAGATCCCATTCCTCAGCCCCTGGAATGATCCCAAGAAAGCTCTGGTCTCCAGGACCATCCTGTGATGATCCCAGTAACACCCTAGGCTGACCCTTGTGTTCTGATTCTCCAACTGCCTCCCCAGAGACACTTCCCCAGGGCTGCCCTATGGTGAGCCCCAGAACACCCACCCTGGGGTTCTCAGACACCCCAGAACTCACCCCCAGGACCACCCCCACAAGGTCCCATCCCTTTAATTGAGACACCAATGGCCAGTGACATTCACAAGAGCTGCCCAGGACAATGTAACCCTGAGGCAGATGCTCGGGGGAGAGGGGGCTCCCCCTGGACCCTGACTCCCTCCTGCCACCCCCATACAAGTCTGCAGGGGCCTATCATCCTGGGCTATCCATTCCCCATTCCTTCCACTCCACTAGTAATTCATTCCAAGTTAACTCCATCTCCCCAAACCTCTTTCAACCTATTCCTACTATGCCACTCCAGGGACTTTCTCGCAGACCTGCCTGAAGACATCCTAGGTGGTCTCTCGTACCCCACCTGCTGGGGAAGGGCCAGACATTCTCCCCACAGGGTGCCCTCAGTCCCCTCCACTCACCCTGCCACCCTCATCCTCAGACACATGGGCCCCTGCTGGAGACAAGACCCTTTGCCTTTATGCCATCCAGCCTGGTGAATATTAGGATCCCTGGACACATCCTTCCAGTGTGTCAACAGAATTAAGCCCGAGCTGCCAGAGTTTTATCCATGTTTACGTTGGTTCCAAGGGATCCTTCATTCACTCCTTCAACCAATCATTACTTACTGAGCATCACTGCCTGTCTTTGTCTCTCCCTGAGTCTTTCTGTGAGTCTCTTTGTTTTGGATTTTTATTTGCAAACTGGATGTTACCCTCTGACTCACAGCCTAGCACTACCTCTTTTTTTTTTTTTAACAATTAAAAAACAATTTTTTTTTTTTAATTTGGCTGCACCGGGTCTTAGTTGCAGCATGTGGGACCTAATTCCCTGACCAGGGATCGAACCTGTGGCCTGCCACTTTGGAACTACAGGCAAAGTCTTAGCCACTTGACCACCAGGGAACTCCCAAGAGGTTAGGAAGTGGTGAGGGGAACTGCTCTTTCTTCCCACCAGGGGGCAGCCCCTCCAAACACAAGGCTACTGGGGTGAGCAGCCAAATTTAGAACCACAATGACTGCAGCAAACCTGGCACCTTAGACCCACCCACATCACAATATCAGGGCACTACCAGGCACACACACACAGACAGAAGGGATGTGGGACAGGCTGAGTCTCAGAAACCACAGAAATTGATGATGCAGAAATCCCCATGACCTTTGGGCTGCTGGGAAACCCAAAGGACTCTCATTTAGACCAGACTAAGCTTCTCTCAGCTCCAAACCTTCCCTGGGACAGAGATCTGCTCTACAACCCTCTGGAAATGTGCCTCTCCCACTTGCATACTCCTGGGAACGGGGAGCTCACTACTTCAAATCTGTTAGAAATCACAATTCCTCCCAGGAGTCTTAGGTAAACTTCTGTGCTCTGCTTGCCACCCTCAATCCAGAGCACTGAGGGCTACAGAGACTCTGAGTTCCCCCCACCTCAGGAGCATGAACCCCATGGAGTCTGCTGCTGCTAAGTTGCTTCAGTCGTGTCCAACTCTGTGCGACCCCATAGACAGCAGCCCACCAGGCTCCCCCATCCCTGGGACTCTTCAGGCAAGAACACTGGAGTGGGTTGCCATTTCCTTCTCCAATGCATGAAAGCGAAAGTGCAGTCGCTCAGTCGTGTTCAACTCTTAGCCTGGAGTCTACTCTCCCAAACCCAACATCATCAAATTTTCCCACTTCTGGTTTTAAGTCATTTACACATCCAGTCCAGAAACATCCACTGGCCGCCCACTACATGTCTGGCATTCTACTCAAATCTAAGGAAACCACAGTGAACAAGAAAGGCAGTCTCAGCCTACCAAACCCTCCTTGGAAGGTCCTACCAGAGAAAGTGGGTTGATCACTTTCCATCAATTTCCCACTGGCTGATCTGTTCCACACACTGACCCACAAGTCCTGCCCTTCTTTTTTTTTTTTTTAAGTAATCTCTGTATTTATGGGTCTTTGTTGCTCCACGTGGGCTTTCCCCAGGTGCAGCGAGCTGGAGCTACTCTCAAGTCACAGAGCATGGGCTTCTCACTGCAGTGACATCTCTTGTTGTGGAGCACAGGCTTTAGAGCGTGGGCTCAGTAGTTGCAGCTCACGGGCTCTGTTGCTCCAAGGCATATGGGATCTTCCCCAACCAGGGATCAAGCCCATGTCCCCTGCATTAGTAGGTGGATTCCTAACCACTGGACTACCAGGAAAGTTCCAGTCCTTTCCTTCTTGTGGCTTCAAAACCACCCACTTCTTTCCTTCACACCCCAGCCCAGGTCCCTTCATTGCTCACTTGGAAGATCAGGGGAGCCTCCTCACTGGCACTTCGGTCACCCCTCTCACCTTCCAGAAGACCTTGCAGAGGATTTTTGCAAAATGCAACTTACAACACTCTGGTGGAAAACAAAAAAACAAGTTCTCATGGCAGCTCTGAGCCCTCTGCCAACCTCTCCAAACTTTTCCTTGGCTTTCTTTCCCACCACCTTCTCCTTTGGGCTTCCCAGTTGGCACTAGTGGTAAAGAACCCACCTGCCAATGCAAGAGACATGGGTTCTATCAGGGGATCAGGATGCTCCCCTGGAGGAGGCAACCCGCTCTAGTATTCTTGCCTGGAGAATCCCATGGACAGAGAAGCCTGGCAGGCTATAGTCCATGGGGTTGCAAAGAGTCAGACATGACTGAGCACATCTTCATCGTTACCACACCAGTCACATTTTTGTTCCTCAAAGGTGGTACTGTCGTGGCCTGCACTGTGACACTGCCATCACCACACACACACCCCCCCGGCAAATTCATATGTTGGAACCCTGACCCCAGCACCCCAGAATATGACTGTGACCTTTGGAGATGTGACCTTTAAAGATATAATTAAGATAAAGCTATTAGGGTGGGCCTTAGTCCAATATGGCTAGAGCCCTTATAAAGAGGGAGAAATTATTATACCACTTGGAGAAAAGAGCCTTTGAGGACATAACGAGAAGACGGCCATCTATAAACCAAGGAGAGAGGCCTCAGAAGAAACCAGCCCTGCCAGCGTCTCAGTCTTGAATTCCTAGCCTCCAGAATTGTGAGAAAATAAATGTCTGAGGTTTAGGCCACATCATCTGTTAAGTGTTTTGTTATGGCAATCCCAGGAGACTAAGAGGAATTTGGTACCAAGGGTGGCTCAGAAGGTAGTTATAAATATCGGCCACAACCACGTGACGAGTTACACAAGAAATGACTATAATTGTCACGAGAATTTCTCCCCTGTTTTGTTATGAATATGTGTGGATAGTACAAATTTACACATATAATTGCTTCCCAGGTGGCTCAGATGACAAAGAATCCACCTGCAATACAGGAGCTGCAGGAGACACAGGTATACAAATTAAGCAAATACCTTTGTTTTCCTCCTTTTTTTATCTCCATATCATGTAACGGAAGATGTGTTGACTTTATAACATAGTGTTTAAATATCATAACTTCACATCGTAGTATTTGTTGATGGTTTGTTTTTGGCTGCGCTGTTTCTCGTCGCTATGCACGAACTTTCTCTAGCGGTGTAGAGCGGGGGCTGCTCTCTAGTGGTGGCACACAGGCTGCTCGCTGCGGTGGCTTCTCTTGCCGTGGAGGGGCTCTAGGCCATGCGGGCTTCAGTAGTTGCAGTTCCCGGGCTCTAGAGCACAGGCTCAGTAGCAGTGGTCCATTGGCTTAGTTTCCACACGTCATGTGGGATATTTCCAGACCAGAGATTGAACCTACGTCTCCTGTCTTGGCAGGCAAATTCTTTACCACTGAGCCACCAAGGAAGCCCCTACATCATAGTATTTAAACTAGGATATCAAAGAGAAGGGTAAACATCACTTAAGGACTTTATCTCCTCTTCTGAGGCACAGGTTAGCGTGCTTTCAGTCATTTGCAGGACAGTTTTATCATATTAGGTGGAAGTATCATCTTGTTACTGTCTTTCTTTGCAGATTATGTATGGTTTAAGGAGTTTGTTGCGTGTCAGGTTGACAATGGATAGATTTGTGATGGCTTGTTTTATGTGTCAACTTGGTGAGGCCATGGTGCCCAGAGGTTTTCAAAGACCAGTCTAGATGTTGCTGGGAAGGTTTTTTGTGTGTTGTTGTTTTTGTTTTTTTTAGATAAGATTATCATTTAAATCACTAGACTTTGAATAAAACAGATTACCCCTCCAATAATGTAGGTGAGTCTCATCTAATCAGTTGAAGGTCTAAGGAAACAAAGACTTACTGCCCCCCAAGAAAGGAGGAATTCTTCAGCAGACTGCCTTCAGATCAAATTGCAGCTCTTCCAGGGCCATTAGTCTGCTGTCCCATCATGCAGATTTTGGATTTGTCAGCCTCCACAACCACATGGGTCAGTTCCTTAAAATGATTTTCCCTCTCTATGCACACATCCTATAGCTTCTGTTTCTCTGGAGAACCCTGACTTACATACCTCAGGATCTTTGCACCTGCTATTCCCTCTACTCAGAATGCTCCCTTCCACCTCCTGTCTTATCAAAGGAAGGCCCCCTAATCAGTATAAACAAAGCTCTGATGCCATAAAAGGAATAACTAAAACAGCTATCTCATGTAAACACCGAAAAAAAAAAATCTGGTAAAAATCACCCTGAACAATGTTAAGACAAACGACAATTCAAAAATAACAAAATTTTAAAAGGCAAATCACAAACAATAAACAAAGGAACATAACACAAAGGGATAGTGTCCTTAATATATAAAGAACTCTCAGAAACAATAAGAAAAATATTACAACAGTCCATAAAAATGTTAACAAAGGATATGAACTTTGAGCTCACAGAGGAAGAGAAACAAATGGTTCTTACTCACAAGAGAAGATTCTCAACTTCATAAGGGAAGTGAACATCATTAAAACTACACCACAACACGATGTTTAACCCATCAGATTGGCAAAGATCAAAAGGTTTGATAACACCTCACGTTGGTGAGGCTCTGAGGAAACTGGCACTCTCTTATTCTGATGATGAAGAAGGAAACTGGTGCAAACTCTATGCAGGACAAGTGGTAATATCTACCTAAATGACAAGTGCACACACCTTCCAAGCCAGTCATCACATTTCTAGGAATTTCTCCTTCAGATACAATCACTTGTATGTGAAATGACGCAAATGCACTTGTCCATCATACACTGCAGCACTTTATTGTGGCAAAACATGAAACACCATGTGCTGCCAACATTATGTGAGCATCCATGAGAACATAAGTTTCATTCAAACATAGAGGAATACTGCTGCTGCTGCTGCTGCTGCTGCTGCTGCTAAGTCACTTCAGTGTCTGACTCTGTGCAACCCCATAGACGGCAGCCCACCAGGCCCCGCCATCCCTGGGATTCTTCAGGCAAGAACACGAGTGGGTTACCATTTCCTTCTCCAATGCATGAAAGTGAAAAGTGACAGTGAAGTCGCTCAGTCATGTCCAACTCTTAGCGACTCCATGGACTGCAGCCTACCAGGCTCCTCCGCCCATGGGATTTTTCCAGGTATAACTCTAAAAAAGGGACCAACAAGCTCTGTTCACTGACATGGATGTTCACCAAGATATACTCTAAGCGAAAAAAAAAAAAAAAAGAAGGCCACAGGATGGTTTGTGACCATTTATGCTACAAAAATAAATAAAGGAGGGGCTTTCCTGGTGGTCCAGTAGATAAGAATCCACCTGTCAATGCAAGGGTCACAAGTTCAATCCCGGATCCAGGAAGATTCCCACATGCTTCAGAACAACTGAGCTAGCATTCTAGACTCCATGAGCCTCAACTACCGAGCCCAGGTACCACAACTACTGAAGCCCGAGCACCGAGAGCCTGGGCCGTACAGCAAGAGACGCCATCGCCACGAGAAGCCTGCGCACCCCAGGGAAGAGTAGCCCCCACTCGCCACAACTAGAGAAAGACCACGTGCAGAACAAAGACCCAGTGTAGCCATAAATCAATCAATCCTTTTTTAAAGAATGAACAAATGGAAATGTATATATTTGCTTGAAAATGCCTAAAATATCTCTGGAAGTTCTCAGGAAAAAATCTGAGTAGTGGCTGCTACTAGATCAGAGGTTCTCAAACTTTATTTCATTATTACACGTTAAGGAGCAATCATTTTTAGACATTTTTTAATTGCCCTGTATAAAAGTTTAACGCCACAGAACCAGTATGTATCTACCATATCTAAACATACACAGTCTATGTATGTCTGTGCACATATCCTCAAACCACTTTTCACTCCTTTGAGAATATCAAGCTGCTCAGGTGGCTCAGTGGTAAAGAACCCGTCTGCCAATGCAGGAGATGTAACAGATGCAGGTTCGATCCCTGGGTCAGGAAGATCCCCTGGAGGAGGGTATGGCAACCAACTATAGTACTCTTGCCTGGACAATCCCATGAACGGAGGAGACTGGCGGGCTACAGCCCAGGAGATCCGAAGAGTCAGACACGACTGAAGTGACTTAGCACTTCATGTGCCAGAGAGGGAGCCACAGGAGACCTGGATTTGATCCCCAGGTCTGGAAGATCCACTAGAGGAGGAAATGGCAACCCACCTCAGTCTTCCTGCCAGGATATCCCACGGACAGAGGAGCCTGGCAGGCTAAAGTTGATGGGGTTGCAAAGAGTCAGACACAACTTACTGACTGAACAAGTCTGAACAACTGAAAGATTGCATCTTAAAATTTGACACTTTGTTTATCATGGAATTTTTTGCATTAATGTTGATTTTTTTACATGCACTGATGCCAGGAGCTGAGGGTAGAGAGGGATACAGAGTGATGTCTATGGGTATAGGGTTTCTTTCTGGGATGATGAAACAATTCTGGAGGAGACAGGGGTGATGGCTATACAATCTCGTGAATATACTAACTGCCTCCGAACTATACGCTTCCAATGGGTGAATTGTACGGCACAGAAAACACTCTCAGTTAAAATCATCGCATTGGGACTTCCCTGACAGTTAGGACTCTGCTTCCACTGCAGGGGGTGTGGGTTCAATCCCTGGTCAAAGAACTAAGATCCCACCTGCCACATGGTGTGACCAAAAAAAAAAAAAACCCAAAACAAACAACAAAAAACATTGCACTGAAATATTATTTACTTGATAAGCCCTAGAGATTTAATGCACAGTCCAGAGCATATAGACAACAATACTGTAATCATCAAATTTGCTGAGACTGGAACTTTATTATTCTAACCACTAAAGAGAAATGATAATAATGGAACAGAGGTGATAATGACAGTGATGTTCGTACATGCTAAGTCACTTCGGTCGTGTCCAACTCTTTGGACCCCATGGATTGTAGCCCATCAGACTCCTCTGTCCATGGGATTCTCCAGGCAAGAATACTGGAGTGGGTTGCCAGGCCCTCCTCCAAGGGGTCTTCCCGACCCAGGGATCGAACCTGCATCTCTTAAGTCTCCTGCATTGGCAGACAGGTTCTTTACCACTAGCACTACCTGGGAAGCCCCAGTAATAGTGACAGAGGTATAAATATTACTACAATGGCAATCATGTTACAATGTAGCAATATATCCAATTAGCACGTGGTACGCCTTAAACTTACACAATGTCATATGTGAAGCATATTTCAAGTTTATTCACTTTGATTACTGAGCTGTCAGGCAGAATGCCTCACTCGCCTTGCCCGAATCTCAGCTGTGTGGATGAAGACAGAGGAGGCGGTGAGGCACTGAGACAGTGTGCATGACGCTGGCCCAAGAAGGAGAGACTGGAAGATCAGGCTCCAGGAGACCCTGGCCACACGGGGTGCTTCCCATGGAAACCAGGAAATCATCGACACCGCCGCCCTACCCACGGTGGGACACCTGCAGCTGCTTCTTGGCCTCCGCCTAGCTCACTGCCCCAGGAGAAGAGGAACACAGCCAACACCCACCCCACCCAAGCACACTGTAACTAAATTCTGGTTTTAGCAGGACTGTTCACACAATCACACATGTATTCTCACGCCTATTACCTGGGGTCTCTTGAAACTTTGCATGGACAGACGTGGCTGCCAGATGGAGGTGGGGAGGTGGAGGGAGTACTGGGCCAGGTGACAGGGTTCAAGGTCAGGGGGACTTTCCCTCCACCTCAAGGACCTTTGCACAAGCTGTTCCCTCCACCCAGAGCACTTTATTTTCTCCTCTTTCCCGAGTTAATGCTATGCCCCTGCTTCAGATCTCAGCTCTGGGAAGCCCTTTGTGAGCACCCAGGCAGGTGAGGTCCACCAAGCACCAGGCTTTAGCCTAACATGTATCAGGATTATACATTATGTCTGTCTGCACAGGTGATACAACTCACTTCAGCCTCCCCCAGTGAACTGTGACTTCTGGGAGGTCTGGACACTGATACATAGTAGGTCCTCAGCCAACACTTACTCGACAGTTTGAGAGCTTTCTGCCCAGTGGAAGGAACAGATAATAAACATGGAAAGAAATAAGACACATGGTAGAAAATGCCCTGAAGAAAATTAAACAAGGTGATGTAGGACCTCCCTGGTGGGCCAGCAGGTAAGACTCTGCACTATCAATGCATGGGGCCCAGGTTCAATCCCTGGTCAGGAAACTAGATCCCACATGCCTCAACTAAGACTCACCACAACCAACTGCTACTGCTAAGTCACTTCAGTCATGTCCGACTCTGTGCGACCCCATAGACGGCGGCCTACCAGGCTCCCCCGTCCCTGGGACTCTCCAGGCAAGAACACTAGAGTGGTTTGCCATTTCCTTCTCCAATGCATAAAAGTGAAAAGTGAAAGTGAAGTCGCTCAGTCGTGTCCGACCCTCAGCGACCCCATGGACTGCAGCCTTCCAGGCTCCTCTGTCCACCACAACCAACTAAATATATATAAATAAATAAGAAAAAAAGAAGATTAAACAGAGTGATGGGATGGGTGATAGGAGAGGAACCAAGAAGATGAGGGAAGAGCATTCCAGACTGAGAGACCCACGAGGACCAGCTTGAAGGGTTTGGAGATCACAGTGGATTGGGTGGGAGGGAGCAAGGGTGGGGTGAGGGCAGGTCATGCAGGCCCTTATGAAGCACAACAATATTAAATTTGTCTGAGACTTCAATATTAACAATATTAAACTGCACTGACGGTACAGTGGTTGACAATATTCCTTCCAATGCAGGGGACAAGGGGTTCGATCCCTGGTCAAGGAACTAAGATCCCACATGCTGCAGGGCAACTAAGCCCACACACTGTGAGGGAGCTAGAGAGAAGCCTGGGCACCACAACAAAGACAGCACAGTCAAAATTAAATTAAAAACAATTTTTAAAACAATATTCACACATTGTAAATCAACAATACTTCAATAAAAATAATCTTTAAAAACATACCTGGCTGTATGTGGAATAGAACATACTCCAAAACATGTAAAATATTTTTTTAAATAAATTTTACCAAAGCTCTATGATCTTGGAAAACGCTGAAAATTAAGAATCTCCTCCCCAACCTCTCATGTTCCACCTTTCACAGTTACTCTAAGGTGGTGACAGGGTTCAAGGTCAGGGGGACTTTCCCTCCACCTCAAGGACCTTTGCACAAGCTGTTCCCTCCACCCAGAGCACTTTATTTTCTCCTCTTTCCCGAGTTAATGCTATGCCCCTGCTTCAGATCTCAGCTCTGGGAAGCCCTTTGTGAGCACCCAGGCAGGTGAGGTCCACAAGCACCAGGCTTTAGCCTAACATGTATCAGGATTATACATTATGTCTGTCTGCACAGGTGATACAACTCACTTCAGCCTCCCCCAGTGAACTGTGACTTCTGGGAGGTCTGGACACTGATACATAGTAGGTCCTCAGCCAACACTTACTCGACAGTTTGAGAGCTTTCTGCCCAGTGGAAGGAACAGATAATAAACATGGAAAGAAATAAGACACATGGTAGAAAATGCCCTGAAGAAAATTAAACAAGGTGATGTAGGACCTCCCTGGTGGGCCAGCAGGTAAGACTCTGCACTATCAATGCATGGGGCCCAGGTTCAATCCCTGGTCAGGAAACTAGATCCCACATGCCTCAACTAAGACTCACCACAACCAACTGCTACTGCTAAGTCACTTCAGTCATGTCCGACTCTGTGCGACCCCATAGACGGCGGCCTACCAGGCTCCCCCGTCCCTGGGACTCTCCAGGCAAGAACACTAGAGTGGTTTGCCATTTCCTTCTCCAATGCATAAAAGTGAAAAGTGAAAGTGAAGTCGCTCAGTCGTGTCCGACCCTCAGCGACCCCATGGACTGCAGCCTTCCAGGCTCCTCTGTCCACCACAACCAACTAAATATATATAAATAAATAAGAAAAAAAGAAGATTAAACAGAGTGATGGGATGGGTGATAGGAGAGGAACCAAGAAGATGAGGGAAGAGCATTCCAGACTGAGAGACCCACGAGGACCAGCTTGAAGGGTTTGGAGATCACAGTGGATTGGGTGGGAGGGAGCAAGGGTGGGGTGAGGGCAGGTCATGCAGGCCCTTATGAAGCACAACAATATTAAATTTGTCTGAGACTTCAATATTAACAATATTAAACTGCACTGACGGTACAGTGGTTGACAATATTCCTTCCAATGCAGGGGACAAGGGGTTCGATCCCTGGTCAAGGAACTAAGATCCCACATGCTGCAGGGCAACTAAGCCCACACACTGTGAGGGAGCTAGAGAGAAGCCTGGGCACCACAACAAAGACAGCCAGTCAAAATTAAATTAAAAACAATTTTTAAAACAATATTCACACATTGTAAATCAACAATACTTCAATAAAAATAATCTTTAAAAACATACCTGGCTGTATGTGGAATAGAACATACTCCAAAACATGTAAAATATTTTTTTAAATAAATTTTACCAAAGCTCTATGATCTTGGAAAACGCTGAAAATTAAGAATCTCCTCCCCAACCTCTCATGTTCCACCTTTCACAGTTACTCTAAGGAACCACCCTCCCATAGAGGAGTCCCACAGATAACATGGTTAATTTTATGTCTCAACTTGACTGAGCCACAGAGCCCAGATATTTGGTCAAACATTATTGTGGGTGCGTCTGGGAGGGTGTTTGTGCATGAAGTAACATTTAAATCTGTAGACTGGGTAAAGCAGATTGCCCTTCCTGGTGAGGCTGGGCCTTGCCCAATCAGGTGAAGGCTGACTAGACCAGAGAGCTGATGGCCCTCCTGCTAAGACAGAATTCCACCTGCCTGAAAGACCATCCTTTTTCTGGCCTTGGGACTTGACCTGAAACCTCACTTCCTCCTGTTGATCTCAGTTTGAGCTTGTAGATCTTGAGATTTGCTCATCTCCATAATCACACAAGCCAACTCCTTATAATACATAGATATTCCAGGCTACAGACATATATCTAGAGCTGTAAGTAGATCTACAGGCAGATATTCTATCAAAGTGGACAGATATCTAAATAGATACAGATATACATATGTAGTATGAAGTGAAAGTGTTAGTCACTCAGTTGTGTCTGACTCTTTCCAACCCCATGAACTGTAGCCCACCAGACTCCTTTGTCCCTGGGGTTTTTCAGGCAAGAATTCTGGAGTGGGTAGCCATTCCCTTCTCCATGGAATCTTCTCAACCCAGGGATCGAACCTGGGTCTCCCACATTGCAGGCAGATTCTTTACCATGTGAAACCCCAGGGAAGCCCAATATATAGTATGCTGCTGCAAAGTCGCTTCAGTCGTGTCCAACTCTGTGCGACCCCATGACGGCAGCCCACCAGGCTCCCCCGTCCCTGGGATCCTCCAGGCAAGCACACTGGAGTGGGTTGCCATTTCCTTCTCCAGTGCATGAAAGTGAAAAGTGAAAGTGGAGTCGTTCAGTCTTTTCCAACTCTCAGCGACCCCATGGACTGCAGCCTACCAGGCTCCTCCGTCCACGGGATTTTCCAGGCAAGAGTACTGGAGAGGGGTGCCATTGCCTTCTTCAAATATATAGTATAGATATGTAATATATAGATATATTATGGATATGGGCTTCCCTGGGGGCTCCGTCAGGAGAGTATCTGCCTGCAATGCAGGAGATGTCAGCAATGCAGGAGACTCAAGTTTGATTCTTGGGTCAGGAAGATCTTCTGAAGAAGGAAATGGCAACCCAATCCAGTATTCTTGCCTGGGAATTCCCACTAACAGAGGAGGTTGGCTAGAATGTACAGGTGTATATAGATATCTATATTAAGCTTTAGACAGATCTCTAGATATCTCTCAGAGAAGGCAATGGCCACCCACTCCAGTACTCTTGCCTGGCAAATCCCATGGACGGAGAAGCCTGGTAGGCTGCAGTCCATGGGGTCGCTAGAAGTCGGACATGACTGAGTGACTTCACTTTCACTTTTCACTTTCATGCATTGGAGAAGGAAATGGCAACCCACTCCAGTGTGCTTGCCTGGAGAATCCCAGAGATGGGGGAGCCTGGTGGGCTGCCATCTCTGGGGTCACACAGAGTCGGACACAACTGAAGCGACTTAGCAGCAGCAGCAGCTAGATATCTCTAAGATCTATTGATATCTATATTATATAGATATTATCTATATATTTATAGCTATATGAAAAGTGAAGTGAAAATGTTAGTTGCTCAGTCATGTCCAACTCTGTGACCCCATGGACTGTAGTCTTCCAGGCTCGTCTGTTCATGTAATTCTCCAAGCAAGAATACTGGAGTGAGTTACCATTCCCTTCTCCAGGGGATCTTCCCAACCCAAGAATCAAAAATGGGTCTCCCACGTTGCAGCAGATTCTGCACCCTCTGAGCCACCAGAGAAGCTCTTATAGCTGTGTAGAGATAGACAGGGAAATAGATAGAGAGATATATATAGCAGATAAAGAGAGATGAAACTGTAGATTGATAGAAAGATGATATACAGATAAATAGATAAATGATAATTCCCATTCTTTGCCTCCTAAGTGAGTAGCTGGACGGGTGTCCCCACTGACCAACTAGAACAAAATGCTTGCCAACCAAACTTTGATTAACTCCTGTCCTTCCTTCAGGTCCCTGAACTTAACCACCAGCAGACAGCCCACTGAGAACAGGCTGGCACCAGCGCAAAGCATCCTCTCATCTGGTATTATTTCATCCTGCCACTCTCTCATCCCCTCCCTACAACTGGTCCTCTCTGCCTTGTTCATGGTCTTCATGAAAACAGCACCCTCTGGCCTCACTCTTGGGAGGCTTGCAGACTCCACAGTCAGAGCCTTCTCCCCGGAGCATCATCTTTCTCCTCTCCCCTTGCCATAATCCTTTTGAATAAAGGCTCTCCTTACTAAGTCTGGCTTCCCTGGTGGCTCAGACAGTAAAGAATCTGTCCACAATGCAGGAGACCCGGGTTCGATCCGTGGTTCAAAAAGATCCCCAGGAGAAGGAAATGGTAGTCCCCAACAGTATTCTTACCTGAAGAATCCCATGGACAGAGGAACACGGTGGGCTATGGTATGGTCCGTGGGGTCGCAAAGAGTCAGACACAACTGAGCGACTAACATTAACTAACTTACTGAGTCCAGATTTGTTTTTTTTTACTGACAGCTGCAGGTAAGACTTCAGATTTTTTCTTCTAGGAGCAATAGGGCCCCATGGAAGGCTTGAGAGCAGGGGCATGGCACTGCTGGGACAACCGACTGGATTCAGGGAAACCATGAAAATGCTCAAGCTGTAGATCTGGCTGGAGAGTGGACAGATTTAAGTTGCATTTTGGAGGGCGAGTGGGCAGAACTACCAGAATTAGAGGCAAGTCTCTGGAGGTCTCCAAACCTCCGCAAGTTAAATTCCAGGAGTTCCACTGTTTGTGGCAAGAACAGTCCAGGAAGGTGGCTTAGAATCGGAAGATAAGAGTAACCTTGAGGCAAGAGAGTACCGGGTAGGAGTGCCCACCAAGGTTGTTCATCAAGGAGGCTTAGAACCACAGAGCATCGGAGCGCACAGGGAAAACTGGCTGCCCAGTGCGCCCTTGGCAGAGCCGGATTCGAACCCAGGTTCCCTGTCTTCCGGATCCGGCTGGTCCCACTGCTCTCCCTTATTTCGGAGAATCTGAAATGTGAGTGATTCCTAGGTTTCACCAAGGAGACAGGAGAGAGACATTCCGGGCAGCAGACCACCAGGCTTCCGTGTGGAAGCTGGAGGTGTTGGGGAAGGGGGGCGGAGCTAGGGGCAGGAAGTGGATAATAATAGCCTCTAGCCCTTCCTACCTGTCAGACAGCTGCGCTTACCGCCCAAGGCGAGTCACCGCCTCCACTTGTCTCTCTGAGGTTGGGACTAATTGATATTATCTCCGTTCTAAAGAAGAGAAGACTAGGGCCCCGGGAGGGGATGCCAAGATCCCTGAAGCAGTCCAGAGCCGCCTCCTCTCGGCCTGGGACCCCGGGGCTAAGAGGGCGTGTCCTCCAGCCATTCCCCCTGGCCCCCCTTTAGAGCCCCCCACCTAGGCCCCAAGACAGGAAGACAGTGGCCAGGACAGCCCTGCTAGAGGGCGGGGGAGGGGCCGCACCAAACCGCGGACAGGGTTTCTCAGAATTTACAGTAGGATGGGGGGAGGGGACGCTGGGGCTGCCCCCCAGGGCCTGCGCAACCACAGGCAGAGTGGGTGCCGGAGAGAGGGGTGATGGGGGTGGGGAGGCCCAGCTCAGGCCTTATGAAAAGGGCCTCCTCTCTCCTCCATCCCTCCACCTCACCCCCACATAATGAGGAGACTTGTGGGGCCCCCTTTACACTAGGCGTTAGCCTGCGTGTGCATGTGTGGTTCATGTCTCCACGGAGGCCCCGGTACACAGGTATACATGCATGTCATGTCACACATGCACACCCAGGCCAGAGTGTGTGAGTGTGGTGTGTGTGTGTGTGTGTGCGCGTGCGCGCGCACGCGCACATACCTGCTCAGCGAGTCAACTCAGGTAGACCCAGGCGTTTCACCCCCAGTCACCCAGGCACACCACAAAACCCAACACAGATAGGCCCCGAGAAGTTGGAGATCGTCCCCTATGAACAGAAACTCCAAGACAGCAGAAGCTAGAGCAGAGTTGAGCCTTGCCCAGATAAGAGACAGAGACCACAGATTTCTCATTCTGGAAGTCAAGGAGTCCTTCCTGATTACACAAGTGCAGAAAGGCTCCTTGGAGGTCAGAAATGGACTGATAGGCCTCTTTGCTGGAATCCATCTTGGCTAAGAGGTGCGCATGCACACAAGAGGACCCTGCGATACCCCCGATACGGGCTCAGGAAAAGCAAGATGAGGCCAGAGGAAACCTGGAAGAAATGCCCCATAAAAGCGATTCAAACTACCAGGAGGGCGCGACTCTCTCCGAGCCCACCCGTGTGTCTATCAATACGTACTCCTTTTTCCTCCTAATAAGCACTTTACTTGTTTCACTACTTTCGGTCTCTGTGTGGAAATTCATTTCTGCACAGCTGACGGGCCAGGGGCCTGGTCGCTGGCCAGTGGTCCCCGCTGCTCTGGTGGCTTGGATTCAGTGCTCTCACGGCTGCAGCCGGACTTCAGTCTCCAGCCGGAACCGAAACCCTGCTTCGAGGCGCTGAGGGCTGAGGCCACCGGAGATCGCCCCCGCCCCCATTCTCTCTCCTCCATCCCTCCACCTCACCCCCACATAATGAGGAGACTTGTGGGGCCCCCTTTACACTAGGCGTTAGCCTGCGTGTGCATGTGTGGTTCATGTCTCCACGGAGGCCCCGGTACACAGGTATACATGCATGTCATGTCACACATGCACACCCAGGCCAGAGTGTGTGAGTGTGGTGTGTGTGTGTGTGTGTGCGCGTGCGCGCGCACGCGCACATACCTGCTCAGCGAGTCAACTCAGGTAGACCCAGGCGTTTCACCCCCAGTCACCCAGGCACACCACAAAACCCAACACAGATAGGCCCCGAGAAGTTGGAGATCGTCCCCTATGAACAGAAACTCCAAGACAGCAGAAGCTAGAGCAGAGTTGAGCCTTGCCCAGATAAGAGACAGAGACCACAGATTTCTCATTCTGGAAGTCAAGGAGTCCTTCCTGATTACACAAGTGCAGAAAGGCTCCTTGGAGGTCAGAAATGGACTGATAGGCCTCTTTGCTGGAATCCATCTTGGCTAAGAGGTGCGCACGCACACAAGAGGACCCTGCGATACCCCCGATACGGGCTCAGGAAAAGCAAGATGAGGCCAGAGGAAACCTGGAAGAAATGCCCCATAAAAGCGATTCAAACTACCAGGAGGGCGCGACTCTCTCCGAGCCCACCCGTGTGTCTATCAATACGTACTCCTTTTTCCTCCTAATAAGCACTTTACTTGTTTCACTACTTTCGGTCTCTGTGTGGAAATTCATTTCTGCACAGCTGACGGGCCAGGGGCCTGGTCGCTGGCAGTGGTCCCCGCTGCTCTGGTGGCTTGGATTCAGTGCTCTCACGGCTGCAGCCGGACTTCAGTCTCCAGCCGGAACCGAAACCCTGCTTCGAGGCGCTGAGGGCTGAGGCCACCGGAGATCGCCCCCGCCCCCATCCCCTTGAGGGCAGCGTGTACAGGCTGGGACCAGACCCGGGGCCATGTCCTTCCTTCCACATACCCCCTGCAGCTTGAACCCAGTTCTCTGGCCAATTTGCTTTCCATCCCTCAACTGACCATCAGTCCTCTGTGCAGGGCAGACTCGATGGCTTTTTTTTTTTTTTAACTTGAGGTGGAATTCACAAAACAAGAAAAATTAACATGTTAAAGTGAACGATTCTGAGGAATTTAATGCATTCACCACCACCTCTATCTCAGTCCAAAACATTTTCATCACCTCCAAAGGAAACCCCCTGCTCAAGAAGTCATCACTCCTGACTACCCCCTCCCCATCCCCCAGCCTCTGACAACCAACCATCAACCACTGTCTGCCTCTGTGGATTGGTCTATTTTGAATATTTCATATAATGGAATCATACAACATGTGGCCTTCAGGGACTGGCTTCTTACGCTTATGCTTTCTAGATCTCAGATCAAATGTCACCTCCTCCAAGGGGCCTTCCTGACATCCTCCGTCCCCAGACACCTCGGCCCACAATCCTCAGCAGCATCTGACATAATCTTGACCTCCTGGTTCTCTCGGTGGTCCTTCTCCCCAAAAGCACAGGCTCTAAAGGACAAGGATAGGTTTCATCCTCTCTGGAAAGTTGTCAGTGACTGAATGAATGACCCGTGTGACTCTGTCCTTTCCTGTCTCTCTCTGCCCAGTAACGAAGGATCAACTTCCTCTTCAGTCCTCAGATTCAGTACAACAGTATTTGATCATGCACCTACTGCTTGAGAGGTCTTGTCCCAGATACTGGGCTCCCCCAGGGGAAACAACAGATGGGGTTCCCTTCCCCACAGCACCTTCATCGTCCAGGTGGAGACCGTCTACCTGGTGTAACTTAAAAACTATTCACAACCTAAAAGTTGAGAGTTATGTTTTATTCAGTGGAAATTTTTAAGAATTTAAACCCGAGAGACAGTATCTCAAATGACCCTGAGAGAACTGCTCCTTCGAGGAGACAGGTTATTTAAAAGGTTTGCAATAAAAGATAAGTAGTCTGAACATCAAAAGATGATGGTTAATTAAGGAAAACCAGATATCCCAAGTTAAGGAATTTAGCACTTTTCTATGTATGGGAAGATGCAAGAGCCTGAGGTCACTGAAATTATTCCTTTCTTACGCAGCTCAGATCTCCAGGGCCAGTATCCTTTGTTTTCACATCTTGAGCTCCCTTGGTGCTCACCGTCGGAAGTGGCTGCAGTCGCTGATGGCTGCTGAACATGTTAGTTGCTCAGTCATGTCCAGCTGTCTGCAACCCCATGGACTGTAGCCCACCACCCTCCTCTGTCCATGGAATTCTCCAGGCAAGAATACGGGTAGCCATTTGCTTCTCCAGAGGTTCTTCCCAACCCAGGGATGGCTGCTAGATTGTAGATATCATTCTCCTTCCTGAGTGCTCTTAGGGCTCACTGGCTCACCTTGGAGGACTGCAATCGCTGATAAACTGTGACACCCTTGTTTACTGATATGGCATAAAATATTCAATTTCTCACTGCTGACACAGGATTTAACTGCAATCAAAATTGCTACTAGAAGGATCAACTATTCCTATCCAACCTGCTTATTCATTCAACAGATATTTATGGAAACTTACTGTGTGTAGGACTGACATAAATATTAATATCTGGTATTTTACAGTGGGTGTTGAGGGATAGTCTTTCCTAAGAGAGCAGTGTTTGGGACTTCCCTGGTGGTCTAGTGGCTGAGATGCTGCACTCCCAATGCAGGGGGTGGAGGTTCAATCCCTAATCGGGCAACTAGATCTCCCATGCCACAACTGAAGAGTTTGCATGCTCCAACTAAAGATCCCACATGCTGCAACCAAGACCTGGACAACCTAAATAAATAGATAAATAATAAAATTTTTTTCAAAAAAGTAATGTTTGAACTAACAGCGAGTCATTTAAAGACTGAAGGTAAATAAAGCATTATAGGGAGAAGGAATAGAAAGGACAGAGACCTGAGGATTTCAAGGAGGAGAAAGTTGGCCATGACACCAGTGCAGTGATGAGGGGGGTGAAATGGCCCATTCGCTGCTGACTGTTTGAGCTTAAGCAGCATACATTTAACTGCCCCAAGCCTCAGTTCCTCTGTCTGTTCACGAGGATATAATCATGAAGCCTTTTGTAGAAGATGAAACAAAATCCAGTGCACAGGAACCAGCTCAGAACAGGCAGCCAAGAGATGAGCCCACTTGTCCTGGGTGACAGACTCCAGGGGGTCACAGCCGTTGTGCGGCAGGTATAAACCTCTGCCTCCTCCACCCTTTGGTCTTGCAGAGCCAGCCTCCCACTGTTGCCAGCTGGAGCCAATTATCTCCAGCTTATCTCCAGCCCCTCCAATTTACCTGAGCCCCCTCCACCTCAGCTATCCCTGCTCACTACCGTGCTGACCTTTCCCCCCAGCCTCAGCAAGTCCTTCATCTTTCTGGCATTCCACCCCTCCCCCTACACCAACACACACACACATCCCTGAAAGCCCACCCTCTCACACTTGCCCTAAATGGTTTTTTGTGGAAGGCAGTTTTACAAAGCAGAAAAGAAAACCACATGAATTTTCCTTCCATGAATCCTCCTCATGGAGCAGCTTTACCTGCTTCATCCCCTCACAGCTCAGAGAGGGTTGGAAAGAGGGATAGATGAGCAATTTGGCTGGGGTGCTGAGGGGGATGGCCTGTGGCCACCCGTGGGAAGATGAGGCACAGCAAGGCTGTGGTCAGTCACCCCTTTTCTCAAGATGATGAGCCAGCCAGCTCTCCTGTGCTTCTGTGGCGGCTTTATTTATTTTCAGTCAGTCTCACACACCACAGGATGGAGTGGGGTGGGAAAGAAGGACAGTTATAGCAGAAATACACTCAGAAACTCCCCGGCACCCCCACCCACTCAGAGAGGAAACCAGAGTCCTCACCTCGACCCACAGGCCCTGCGTGACCTGCCCCCCATCACCTCCCTGTCCCCACCTCCTCCCACTCTCCCCCTCCATCACAGCCTCAGCCACATGAGCTTCCTCTATGTTTCACCAACTCACCCGGCATGGTCCCATCTCCAGACCTTGGCACAGGCAGTTCTTTTCGCAGAAGGAGGGGGTCTTCCCCCAGTACATATATAGCTCCCTCAACTCTCTGTTCAAATGTCACCTTCTCAGCAGGGCCTTTCCTGATCTCTCAGTTTCAATTTTTATAACTCACCCAATGCTCTCCCAATCCCCTTACCTCTTTGTTCTCCATGATATTTATCACCACTGACCCTACTATACATTTTTTCTTGTTTATTTCTTTTATATCTCTCCCTCACTAGGCTGCTGGCACTACAGAGTCAAGACTGTTCATTGCTCTTTCCTCAGTGCCTGGAACATGGTACCTGATCAATAAATATTTCCTAAATGAGTAAAGTAATTTCCTAAGTGAATGAATGCATGAACGGTGATGACTGAGCTGTAAGTTTAGCCCCAAGCCCCCTGGTGGCCAAAGCAGAAAGGGAAACAAGATTAGTTACCTTCTCTGTGAGGATGAAGGGCTTCCCGGGGGGCTCAGACGGGAATCTGCCTGAAAGGCAGGAGACCTAGGGTTGGATCCCTGGGTCGGCAAGATCTCCTGGAGAAGGGGGTGGCAAGCCACTCCAGTATTCTTGCCTGGGAAATCCCATAGCTAGAGGAGCCTGGCAGACTACAGTCCATGAGGTTGCAAGAGTCGGACACAACTTAGGGACTAAACCACAACCCATCACAAAATGACACACACTTACACAAAGAGATGGGCTAAGCAAAACTTGTAAACATTTATGGGAACATTTAGGAGACTATCTTCATGACCTTGAGGCATGGAAGAATTCTCAAACAAGACAGAAGTGTACAACTGTAATAGAAAAGAAGGATACATTTGGCAACATCTGATTTTAGAACTATCTTCAACAAAATCTGCCAGAAAAAAGATGAGGAGACAAGTCAGGCAAGAATGCTGTGATGTTCTTACATGACAGAGGATGTATATCTGGAATATATAAAGAGCTCTGAGAAATCAACAAGAAAAAGGTAAATATCCCAGCAGAACAGGCAATTCATAGAAGAGGAAACTCAAGTGGCCAACAGATTTTGGCAAAGATGTTCAGCAGATGAAAGCAGGTTAAATTCATTTTACACTCACCAGATTGGCAAAAACCAAACAGTTCTTAAAAATCATCATATGTCGGCACAACACGGACATCCTCTGCATGCAAAGGAGTGTGGATTGGTAATACCAGTCAGTGGAACACTTTGACAGTGTCAAGGTTGAAGACAAACACCATGCAGGTCTGCAATTTCTCTCCTGGGTATATACAAACAGTAAACTATGGCCCTTGGGCCAATTCTGGCTACTCCTGTTTAGGGAAATATTTTATTGGAACACAGCATTGTCCATTTATTTACATACTGTCTATGGCTGCTTTCATGCTACAATGAAAAGATGGAGTAGATGCAACAGCAGCCATTCCACAAAGTCAAAAATATTCACTCTGTGGCTGCTCTGTACAGGTAGAGTTTGCCAACCTTTGCTTTGATTCACTGCTTCTCAAACTTCAATGTGCATACAGATCTCCTGGGAATCTTGTTAAAACACAGCTTCTGACTCAGCAGTTCAGGGAGGAGCCTGGGACTCTGCATTTCTAACAAGCTCCCAGTGATCCTGATGATGCTAGCTCATGGATCATGACTTGAGTGTCAAGGATCCAGGTAGCACAGGTTTCCACCAAGATGTGTCTGTGAACCCTTGCAGACAAAGCCGAGAAACATGGCCTCAGCAACATTTTCAACTCATTTTATCTCTGCCCCCAGCAGTCACCAATCAGGTGGGCAGAAACTTTCATTCAACATCTGTTGCACATTCAATATGAGCCAGGCACACCTGAAGCAGGAAGGGAATCTCATGCATTGATAGCCAAAGAAATCCCCCAGCCTACAAGGATGGGTGGAAGAGGAAACATAACATGTGGTTGCACAATGTCCTAAAATCTGGTCCCCGATTCAATCATGTTGGAGACATGACCCAAGGGGGCTGTGGATGCCCCAGGGTGGAACATGGCCCTGGATAATTCTTACAGCAGCAACTCCCAGGCAGCCACATGGAAGGCTGCAGCTGCCCACTGTCTGTCAGAGGGCAGGGGCCACACCTATGGCCCCAGAGCCCATAAAATGAGTAATCGACATGTCTTGGGTGAACAGTTTAGACATTTGTGCAAGTTTCCACTTGTAAACACTTCAGTATGGAATACTTCTTCCCTCATCCAGTTCCTGTTTGACACACAGTAGGAGATGAAAAAAAAATTTATTGAAAAATATATATGTATTTTATGAATGAAGAAACGATTCATATTCAGTCCCAAGAGCCATCATATATAAATGACATTGACAAAAAAATAGTAAAGAGGCAGGTCAGGGTGAAGGGAAACAATTTTGAAGGATGAGAGGACATTTCCCCTGAAGACAGCACTACTCTGGGGTTGGGAGCGTGAGTGCTTTCTAAAAAGGAAAAGAAGAGAGAGGAGTTAACATCTGTCGAACACTTGCGTATGAAGTGCTACACAGTACTAAATGAGATTTAATCTTTTCAAACCATCTGAGGTAGGTGTGGTGGTCTCTACTTTGGAGAAGAGGAATCAGAGGCTCCACAGGCCACATCCAAGTAGAGGGAGGGGTGGGGGAGGGAGTCTGAGTGGTCCCCTGTGGTAAGAATAGGATCAGAGGTAGAAGTTTGCAAGCAGTGGGTTCTGGCTCTAGAGAAGGAACGGCAATGGGGCTCTGAAGGGAGTGAGTTCTCTGTCCCTAGAGGAATTCAGGTAGAGACTAGATAACCACTCATCACTAGATTCTCGGAGCCCCTCCTGATGTTGAAATTCTATGACCTGTTTTAGGTAGATTCTTCTCTGGGCTTTTAAAACGGGAGCTGGAAGGTTAAAAAGGACTTGAATGATCAAGGGCCACCGACCCCCATTCCCCTGAGTACATGGGGTGTGAGTGAGCTGGGCTCAGACACTTCAGACACCAGGTGAGTGGACTCACCAAGAGGAAGCACCAAGCTACCCACATCTCCCAGAGGTGGTATGCTATGCCCCAACTTCCTTCTTCTGTCTGCTTGTTAGCATTTTTTAACATTTCTAGGGCCAAGCCTGCATTTAAGGCCTCTATGCATGATCAGTCACAACTATGTGGCATCTTTGTGTTGACAGCCAACTTCTCTGCACCCCCAGTCTACCCCTTTCCAACAGTGGGCTCTAGCTAAGAAGGGAACAGGCTAGAGCTGCCACTTCCAGGCAGCCCTCCTTCCTGCTTCCTCAGGATCTTCTTGGGAGATGTAAGTCTCCAAGCCCAGGATGTGTTCTGGGGCTGAGAGGTCTTCTAGGGTACAAGTAGCCAAAGAGAGAGAGAAGACTAACATACACACCCTTAGATACTGAGGGTCTGTTCCGGAGGCTCAGGCTGTGACTCAGTGCACAGAGGAAGCCACCTGAACTGGGTAAGTCTGACCTCCACACCAGGTGGTAAGTACACATACCCAGCCCTGCAAGAAGTGAAGGGTCAGACATCCTAAAATTTTACCTCCTCCTTCAGTATGGCCCTCAGTATGTCTGTTCCCAGTCCCCACCATTGCCCTAGAATAGGAACCCCAAAGCCAGGAAGGTGTTCTCATGCTTGTTACTAAGCTGGGCACTATGAATTGTAAATAAATGAGTGAAAGAATGAATGAATGATCAACTGAGCACATGAGTGAGTGACTAAATGTATAAAAGAATTGATGAATGGATAGACATAAAGGTAGGTAGATGAATGGATGAATGGGTACGTGTGTAGATTCAGAGTAAAGTGGTTGGGTGGATGGATCAATAGATCTAAGGATGGATAGACGGAAGGAAGGGAGGGAGAGAGGGAGAATGGGTGGGTGAGTTGATGTGATTAGACGGCTGAGTGTTTAGATGAATGAGTAGACAGATAGAAGATGGAAGGAAGGAAGGATGGATGGGTAGATGGATGGACAAATGCATAGATGGGTGGATAGATGAATGGGTGGGTGGGTATATGGATAGGTTGATGTACGAATGAAAGGGTGGATGGATGATGGACAAATGCATAGATGGGTGGATGGATGAGTGGACAGATGGACACATTCAAGGATCAGTGAATGGATGAATGGATGGGAGGGCAGACAGAAGGATAGATGGATGAATGGATAAATGGAAAGAGGAAGAAAAAGTGACTACCCAAAACATATTTCAGGCAGAATAGGAACCATGGTATGACCCAAGGTCCCACAGACTCTCCTCTTAAAAATCTGGTCTGGACACTAAAATGTGGATTCTACCCCCAGCCGTGCCCAGTTTTTGGAGCTGGGTCAAAGCCAAGCCACTCATACTCCCAGACAAACCCATGATCAGTCCCCACTACAGCCTTGCAGGCCTGGCCTTGCCCAGGGGAAGCTTTCAGATGGGGCTCCCGCCACCCTCCCAGCCGCAAGGTACTCTGCTGGAAGCTCGGGACTTGATTCGCAATTTGTGGGGCAGGGAGGCCTGAGCCAGATCCTCCCGGGGATGGTTCTCAGGGACTGGGCAGGCCACTCTGGGAGGCAACCCCATGGGATCCACACCGGGTGTCAGCACCATGTCAGAGGACCCTGAGGCCCGGCACGGAGTGGCTATGGGTGACCACAGCCCCCAGCAGGACCTGAGCTCTGGTCTGGGGCCCCCATGCCTATCCAGGAGGTGACAGCTGAAGAAGGCAGCAGGCAGGGCAGCCTGCAAGGCCATGTCCACTCTTTTTGAGGCAGGGTCCTGGAGGGCCCTGGGGGGAGTGGCCAGGCTAGTCCACCTGTGAGCCACTAAGCAGCGCCAGCATCCTGGAACCCCAGCGTCCAAGGAACACGGTCTCAAGAGGCAACCGTGGGAGCCAGGTAGAGTCAGGGTCTGATCAGCCCTAGGACTGGAGTCCCCAGGCCAGGGGGAATCCCATAGCAGAGTAGGCAGGTCCGGGTCCCCCCCGCGGCGGGCAGGAGGCCAAAGCGATGCTTGAGCGCCCGCAGTTCAGCCCTGAGCAAAGCGTTCTCCTCGAGCAGGGCGGCCAGCCGGCCCTCCAGGGCCGCGTCATTGAGACGGCGCTTCTCGCGGGATCTCTTGGCCGCCTCGTTGTTCTTCCTGCGCTTTTCCCAGTAAACCGTGTCCTTCTTCTCTTCCGGCATAAACTCCCGCTGCCGGCGCACGGCCGGACCTCGGACCCGGGCTCCCCGCAGAGGTTTGCGGTGACCCTGGGGTACATCCGAGAGGACCAAGAGACCCACATCCATGGTCGCCTGGGAGCCCTGCGGGGGGAAAGACGAATTCTCGGACTGGAAGCAGGAAACTGCCCTGAATGACTCCTCCCTCTAATTTATCCTGTATCTCCACCATCCCCAGGGGAGAGGCCCAGGAAAGAGTGGA
This sequence comes from Aepyceros melampus, assembly GCA_006408695.1. Classification (NCBI taxonomy): domain Eukaryota; kingdom Metazoa; phylum Chordata; class Mammalia; order Artiodactyla; family Bovidae; genus Aepyceros; species Aepyceros melampus. The sequence goes on from SJXQ01009068.1 coordinate 190,538, forward strand.
AATTGGGCTAGAGAGCTGGGTGGGGGCAGAGAGGAGTGTATCAGAGAGTGGGGAGCTGACGGGATGGTTTGATGTCTGAGGGAGAAGTGGGTGAGGCTGCCAGAGAGAGGATGGATTTCTGGCTTAAAAGGAGGCCACTGGAGTTAGGGAGAGTAGGTTGGGTACCATATCCTCAGGAAGACAGAGGCTCTTTCCCAGGAGTTCTTACCACTGAGGAGGTCAGCACACAAGCCAAGGGCTCAGTTCAATCTGAGCTCCAGGGTAGGATTCTTGGAGACCCAGAGAGACACAGGAGGAAAGCCAAACCTAGAAAAAGAGAATATGTGTCCGTGGAGTTAAACTGAGCCAAGGTGGGGTCAGAAGATAAGACACTACTCACCTGAAAAGTGCCAAGGTTGTACGCCGAGATCTCCATCTGCAGCCAGAGGTTGCCCCCTGCCCGTCCACCCTACTTATATATGTTCATAAGGCCTTCTATTCGCCCACTCATTCAGTCCTACACCCTTCACCGACCCTAGCCAACTCCCATTCCATCCATTCATCCCTTCATCTACCAACCACCACCTATTTATCATCCATCCCGGTCCCATCACTTCATGGCAAATAGAAGGGAGGGGAAGTGGAAACAGTGACAAATTTTATTTTCTTGGGCTCCAAAATCACTGCGGATGGTGACTGCAGTTATGAAATTTAAAAATGCTTGCTCCTTATAAGGAAAGCTATGGCAAAACTTCACAGTGTGTTAAAAAGCAGAGAAATCACTTTGCCAGCAAAAGTCTGTATAGTCAGAGCTATGGTTTTCCCAGTAGTCATGTACAGATGTGAGAGTTGGACCATAAAGAAGACTGAGTGCCAAAGACTTGATGCATTCGAATTGTGGTGCTGGAGAAGATGAGAGTCCCTTGGACTGCAGGGGAATCAAACCAGTCAATCCTGAAGGAAATCAGTCCTGAATATTCTGAGCCTGGAGCTCCAATACTTTGGCCACCTGATGAGAAGAGCCAATTCATTGAAAAAGACCCTAATGCTAGGACAGATCGAAGGCAAAAGAAGGAGGTGGTAGAGGATGAGATGGTTAGATAGTATCATTGACTCCATGGACACGAATTCCATCTCCATGGATATGAATTTGAGCACGCTCCAGGACATGGTGAAGGACACCCATCCATTTCCCATTTTACTGTACAATCCTCTGTCTATTCCCTGCCCACTCACTCATCCATCTGTCAGTTCATTCACTGTTAACTTTATTGTTAAAATAATATTATGCCTACAGGAAAAATAAAAAATAGACAAATTGGATCTCACGAAAATGTTTAAATTTTGCACAACAAAGGACACTATCCACAGAACAAAAAGGCAACCCACAGAATAGGAGAAAATATTTGCAAATCATAAAGCTGATATAATTTGCAGGTTACATAGGTATTTGTATCCAGAATATATAGGAAACGCCTAAAACTCAACAACAACAAACACCAAACAACTCATTTCAAAAATGAACAAAGGACTTGAGTAGACATTTCTCCAAAACAGCCATATAAATGGCCAAAAAGCACATGAAAAGATACTCAGTATCACTAATCATTAGGGAATGAAAATCAGAACCACAATGAGATACCACCTCACACCTCCTCAGATGACTACTATCAAAACAGCAGAAAGTAGAAAGGGTTGGCCAGGATGTAGAGAAACAGGAACTTTTATGAATTGCTTCTGGGAATGTAAAATGGTGTAGCCATTGTGGAAAACAGTATGATGATTCCTCAAAAAAAATAAAAATAAAAATAGAATTACCACATGATCCAGTAATTCCACTTCTGGCTATACCTGCTAAATCACTTCAGTCGTGTCTGACTCCTTGTGACCCCATGGACTGTAGCCCACCAGGCTCCTCAGTCTATGGGATGCAAGAATACTGAAGTAGGTTACCATACCCTTCTCCAGGGGATCTTCCCAACCCCAGGTATTGAACCACCCTCGTCTCTTACGTCTCCTACATTGGCAGGTGGGTTCTTTACCACTAGCACCACCTGGGAAGCCCACTGGATATATACCTAAAAGAACTGAAAGCAGGGTCTCAAAGGAACATTTGTACACCCATGTTCATAGCACCATCATTCATAATAGCCAAACGGTGGAAGTAACCCAAGTGTCCATCAATAGATGAATGGATAAGTAGTCCATCCATACAGCAGAATATTGTCCAGCCCTTAAAAAGAAGGAAATTCTTAAAAGGAGACCCTGCTTTCACTTCTTTGGGGTATATATCCAGTATATTAAGGCTTCCCAGGTGATGCCAGTGGTAAAGAACATGCCTGCTAACGCAGGAGACGTAAGAGATGCGTTATCCATCCCTAGGAGTGGGTTGGGCACCCACTCCAGTATTCTTGCCTGAAGAATCCCGTAGACAGAGGAGCCTGGAGGGCTACAGTCCGTAAGGTCACAAAGAGTAGGACACAACTCCAGTGACTTCACACACACACATATGTGTAACCAATGTACTTAGTTGTACACCTGAAACTGACACAACGTTGCAAATCAACTATACTGCAATAAAAAGAATTTGTGTAAAAAAAGGAAGAAACTTCTGTCACATGCTTCAATGTGGATGCAATTAAAGGCATTATGCTCACTGAAATAACCCAATGACTAAAAAATAAATTCTCCTTTCATATGGTTCCACTTATTGGAGGGACTTAAGGTAATCAAGAATGGTAGCCCATCAGGCTCCTCTGTCCATGGGATTCTCCAGGCAAGAACACTGCTGTGGGGCTCCATGCCCTCATCCAGGGGATCTTCCCAACCTAGGGACTGAATTTGGGTCTCTCTCATGGCAGGCAGATTCTCTACCATCTGAGCCACCAGGGAAGCCCTGAGTAGTCAAAGCCACAAAGACAGAAAGTATTGATAAAACGTGGTCATTGCTGGGGCCGAGGGAAAGAAGTGAGTTAGTGTTTAACGGATATTGAATTTCAGCTTTAGAAGATGAGAAGAGTTATGAAGACGGATGGTTGTGATGGCTGCACAATCCATGTCATGTGAACATATTTAATACCACTGAACTGTATGCTTAAAAATGGTTAAGGTGATAAATTTTATGATATGTGTATTTTACCACACTAAGAATATTTTAATAATAAGAATTTTGTGCCTTTACTAAAGGCCAAATTTACTAAATGCCAAAGAATGCTCAAACTACTGCACAATTGCACTCATCTCACATGCTAGTAAAGTAATGCTCAAAATTCTCCAAGCCAGACTTCAGCAATACGTGAACCGTGAACTCCCTGATGTTCAAGCTGGTTTTAGAAAAGGCAGAGGAACCAGAGATCAAATTGCCAACATCCGCTGGATCATCGAAAAAGCAAGAGAGTTCCAGAAAAACATCTATTTCTGCTTTATTGACTACGCCAAAGCCTTTGACTGTGTGGATCACAATAAACTGTGGAAAATTCTGAAAGAGATGGGAATACCAGACCACCTAACCTGCCTCTTGAGAAATCTGTATGCAGGTCAGGAAGCAACAGTTAGAACTGGACATGGAACAACAGACTGGTTCCAAATAGGAAAAGGAGTACGTCAAGGCTGTATATTGTCACCCTGCTTATTTAACTTATATGCAGAGTACATCATGAGTTTCTGCTTTATTGACTATGCCAAAGCCTTTGACTGTGTGGATCACAGTAAACTGTGGAAAATTCTGAAAGAGATGGGAATACCAGACCACCTGACCTGCCTCTTGAGAAATCTGTATGCAGGTCAGGAAGCAACAGTTAGAAGTGGACATGGAATTACAGAGAGCAGAGCTTCGGGGCTAGAGCGAGTGGAGGCGGGCAGCGGCCGGTGGCCGAGCACAGAGGGGCGAGCGAGAGGGCCAGCGCTAGCGCCGAGCAACCGCCAGTACCCTCACAAATGCCCTGGGAACCGGCGGCAGCGTGTGCGTGTGGCGCGTGTGCGGGCGGCGGCGCGGGAGGAGTGCGCAGCGGCAGCCGGTTCGGGCGGGTGGCATCATGGACGAGAAGGTGCTCACCAAGGAGCTGGACCAGTGGATCAAGCCGCTGAACAAGTGCAAGCAGCTGTCCGAGTCCCAGGTTAAGAGCCTCTGCGAGAAGGCTAAAGAAACCTGACAGAAGAGCCCAATGTGCAAGAAGTTCGATGTCCAGTCACTGTCTGTGGAGATGTGCATGGGCAATTTCATGATCTCATGGAACTGTTTAGAATTGGTGGCAAATCACCAGATACAAAGTACTTGTTTGTGGGCGATTATGTTGACAGAGGATATTATTCAGTGGAAACAGTTACTCTGCTTGAGCTCTTAAGGTTCGTTACCGTGAATGTATCGCCCTTCTTCGAGGAAATCATGAGATAGAGCCTCTGCGAGAAGGCTAAAGAAACCTGACAGAAGAGCCCAATGTGCAAGAAGTTCGATGTCCAGTCACTGTCTGTGGAGATGTGCATGGGCAATTTCATGATCTCATGGAACTGTTTAGAATTGGTGGCAAATCACCAGATACAAAGTACTTGTTTGTGGGCGATTATGTTGACAGAGGATATTATTCAGTGGAAACAGTTACTCTGCTTGAGCTCTTAAGGTTCGTTACCGTGAATGTATCGCCCTTCTTCGAGGAAATCATGAGAGCAGACAGATCACACAAGTATATGGTTTCTATGATGAGTGTTTAAGGAAATACGGAAATGCAAATGTTGGGAAGTATTTTACAGACCTTTTTGACTAGCTTCCTCTCACTGCCTTGGTGGATGGGCAGATCTTCTGTCTACATGGTGGCCTCTCACCATCCATAGATACACTGGATCACATCAGAGCACTTGATTGCCTACAAGAAGTGCCCCATGAGGGTCCAATGTGTGACTTGCTGTGGTCAGATCCAGATGACCGTGGAGGTTGGGGTATATCTCCTCGAGGAGCTGGTTATGGGCTCCAAAATCACTGCAGATGGTGACTGCAGCCATGAAATTAAAAGGCGCTTACTCCTTGGAAGAAAAGTTATGACCAACCTAGATAGTATATTCAAAAGCAGAGACATTACTTTGCCGACTAAGGTCCGTCTAGTCAAGGCTATGGTTTTCCTGTGGTCATGTATGGTTGTGAGAGTTGGACTGTGAAGAAGGCTGAGCGCAGAAGAATTGATGCTTTTGAACTGTGGTGTTGGAGAAGACTCTTGAGAGTCCCTTGGACTGCAAGGAGATCCAACCAGTCCATTCTGAAGGAGATCAGCCCTGGGATTTCTTTGGAAGGAATGATGCTAAAACTGAAGCTCCAGTACTTTGGTCACCTCATGCGAAGAGTTGACTCATTTGAAAAGACCCTGATGCTGGGAGGGATTGGGGGCAGGAGGAGAAGGGGACGACCGAGGATGAGATGGCCGGATGGCATCATGGACTCAATGGACGTGAGTCTGAGTGAACTCCGGGAGTTGGTGATGGACAGGGAGGCCTGGCATGCTGCGATTCATGGGTCGCAAAGAGTCGGACACGACTGAGCGACTGAACTGAACTAAAGGCCAGGCGTCTTTCCATCCATATATTCATTTACTGGTCCCACTCACCCGCCTTCTGTTCCTCCATTCTCACATCCATCTAACACATCCTTCCTATGTGCCAGTCATCCTTCCACAAATCCATTCATTCATCCATATATCCCTCCATGAGTCCACCCATCCATCCAACTAATAAGAAAGCAATTGATAAGAACTTCCCACATGACTAGTGTTGAAGAACCAGGATGTTAAGAATAGGAACAGGGGACTTCCCTAGTGGTCCAGTGGTTTAGAATCTACCTTGCAATGCAGGGAATGTGGGTTGGATCCTCGGTCAGGGAACTAAGATCCCCACATCCCCTGGAGCAACTACTGAGCCCACATGCTCTGGAGCCCACGTGCCACAACTGGAGATCCCGTATGACTCAACAAAGGTCCTACATGTCACCATAGAGACCAGATGCAATCAAATTCAAAAAAATGTTAAAGAAGAGGAACAGATGGGGACTTCCCTGGCAGCTCAGCAGTAAAGAATCCACCTACAGTGCAGGAGACACGAGTTCAATTCCTGGGCCAGGAAGATCCCCTGGAGGAGGAAATGGCAACCCCTCCAGTATTCTTGCCTGGAGAATCCCATGAACTGAGGAGCCTGGCGGGCCACAGTCCATGGAGTGTCAGACACAACTACAAGACTGAGCAGAAGGAGCAGACAAAAGGAGCAAAGTCATTAGATTACCAACCCCTAGAGTGGAGCTCAGAAAAGAAGGCCCAGGACACCCCAAGGGCGAGGAACCACCTCTTTCATCATAGCCCATTTTCCCATGTTGGTTTTCCTGAACATTCTGATACAAAGATCTGGTCTCTACTGAACCCCTGGGTGTCCTGCACCTAGGATGTCATCACCTTCTGTGATTCTGATGCAAAACAGGATGAGAGGAAAACCAGAGCAAGGTACGAGAGTTCTGACTCAGGATGGGCTCAAGGGAAAAGTGGACATTGAGGGCTGACAATTTTGTTCCAAAAAACCACTGAATAACCTCCATGAGGACAGCATGTGCCTTTTCCTTTGTATTCCATTTGGGCTCATAGATAGTAGTGGGTAAATAAACATTTGTTGAGTGAGTGAATAGACACATAAATGAATAAAAACAGAATCTTGTTCACACATAGAGAATGTTTGGCCCTCCTGCTGAACTGCCAGTCTAAAATTGTGAAACCCACTTCATCAGCCTCCTTGCTTTGGCCACCAGGAAACTCAGCACTGGGTTTTGAGATGCACTCTAGTGGCTTTCTTGAGTTGGGAATGCAGTTTTTCTCCTCTAATGTTATTGTTTGAAGTTAGTCTTTTATTCTGTGCTCTTGGCCGTGTTTGAAAAAGCACGGAGGCATACACAGTCAAATAACAACACTCCTAGGAATTCTGACCATAATCCTAGACCCACATTTTGCAAAAGTTTATTCTCAAGAATCCCAGTGGCCCGGCTTCCCTGATGGCTCAGTGGTCAAAAATCAGCCTGCCAATGCAGGAGACAGCGGGTTCAATCCCTGGTCCAAGAAGATCCCACAGGTCCCAGAGTAACTGAGCCCATGCACCACAACTGTTGAGCCTGTGCTAGAGAGTCTGGGAGCTAGACGCAGCTACTAAGCCCACTTGCCCTGGAGCCTGTACTCTGCAACAAGAGAAGCCACTGAAATGAGAAGACCAAGCACTGCAGCTAGACAGTAGACTCCACTCACCACAACTAGAGCAAACCCCGGGCAGCAACCAGGACCCAGCATAGCCAAAAATAAGTAAAATTATTTTTTAAAAAAAGAATCCCAGTGGCAACAGTGTTCTGCCAAAGACAAGAGATACAAATATATTTGAAAAATATTGCATTCCTTGTTCTTATATGAAAATCACAAACACATGGGAATCATTAAAGGCTCTGATGAGTCCTGCAAAAAGGTTTAACTTGTGTTTGACTTGGAAGTTCTCAAATGTATTTGGCCATGAAATAGTAACTTCGCAAAACACCTTGGGGATATATATTTATTCATACACTCATACAACACTGTGCCAGGTTCTAAGGTGGTTACTGGGCCGGCAGAGGAAAACTGAACAGTCTCCTTGCCCTCACAAAGCCAGGAGATGATGGGTGTCTCCCTGGGACCAGCGTCCACAGGGCACTATTCTGGCTCTGGGAGAGAGGATGGGGGCCAGCTGGGCTAGAAAGGGAGGAGGACAGCCTAAGGGTCATCTCAGCCCATGTCAAAGCCAGCAGATGCCCAAGGAAGGAGGCAGTACGTGGGCTGGTGGTCAGTTAGAGGAGGAACCGGAGGCTCTCACGCTAAGCCCACGAGGCCGACAGGGTTCAGCCTCACTGTGCGGCTCCCTGCCCAAGTCCCCTCCTCTCTGTGGCTTGGCTAGAGGCCCCCCTAACCACCACCCCGACACCTCCACAGGAACCCAGAGGGAGATGGGGCAGTAGATAGCTCAGCTGCCTGAGTTTATTTAGAGAATACACAGCGAGCGCTGGGCTGGGCCTTCCTGTGGTCGTGGAGGAGGTGCTGGTGGGGGCGGGCAAGTCAGGGGACACTTCCCATGAGTCGGCCAGTGAGGGGAAGAGCAAACCGGAAAGTCTCCCTCAGAGATGGCCCAGCACAACTCCACCCAGCCCCATCACCCTCCACTGACTGTCTGACTGGTGGCAGTCAAGGCTGTTCTCAGTTCCCCCAAGTGACGGGGAACTCATTCACTAAAGTCAGCCGCTGCGAGGCTGGGTGACTTCTCATAGTCAAGAAGGTCTTTCTGACAAATACCATATGGTATCACTTCTATGTGGAATCTAAGATAGGACCCAAATGAACTTCTCTACAAAATGGAAACAGACTCACAGACACAGAGAGCAGACTTGTGGTTGCCAAGGCAGAGGGAGTGGGGGAGGGAAGGACTGAGAATTTGGGATTACCAGCTGCAAATTATTATATATGGGCTGGATAAACAGATCCTACTCTAGGGGCTTCCCTGGTGGGTCAGCGGTATATATGGGTTCAATCCCAGGTACGGGAAGGTGCCACATGCTGCACAGCACCGAGGCTCCACAACTACTGCACCTGGGGTCTAGACTCTGGGAGCCACAGCTACTGAGTCCATGCACCATAGAGCCTGTGCTCTGCAACAAGAGAAGCCACAGCACATGAGAAGCCTTTACACCAGAACTAGAGAGTAGCCCCTGGAGAAGGCAAAGGCACCCCACTCCAGTACTCTTGCCTGGACTGTAAGCCTACTAGGCTTCTCCGTCCATGGGGTCACTAAGAGTCGGACTCGACTGAGCGACTACACTTTCACTTTTCACTTTCATGCTTTGGAGAAGGAAATGGCAACCCACTCCAGTGTTCTTGCCTGGAGAATCCCAGGGACGGGAGAGCCTGGTGGGCTGCTGTCTCTGGGGTCGCACAGAGTTGGACACGACTGAAGCGGCTTAGCAGCAGCAGCAGCAACAGAAAGTAGCCCCTGCTTGCCTCAACTAGATAAAAGCCCATGCAGCAACAAAGACTCAGCACAGCCCAAAATAAAAATAGATAAATTAAAAAATTGTTTTAAAGATCCTACTGTGCTTGTCTGGTGGCTCAGATGGTAAAGAGTCTGCCTGCAATGCAGGAAACCTGGGTTCAATTCCTGGGTCAGGAAGTCCCCTGGAGGAAGGCAAGGCAATTCACTCCAGTATTCTTGCCTGGAGAATTCCATGGACAGAAAAGCTTGGTGCACTATAGTCCATGGGGGTTGCATAGAGTCAGACATGATTGAGTGACTATCACTTTCACTTTTCGCTATATACCACAGGGAACTATATTCAATATCCTGTAAAAAAAAAAATCATAATGGAAAAGAATATGAAAAAATTATATGTGTATAACTGAGGTCATTTTGCTGTAGAGCATAAATTAAACACTGGAGAAGGAAATGGCGACACCCTCCAGTATTCTCGCCTGGAGAACCCCATGGACGAAAGAGCCTGGCAGGCTATAGTGCATGGGTTCGCAAGAGGTGGATATGCCTGAGCGACTAAACCAGCACAACATGGTAAATCAATTATACTTCAATACATTTTGTTTAAAAAAAAAGATAAAGAAGGAGAAGGGGAAGAAGAAAGAGGAGGAAGGGGAGAATGAGGAGGAGAGGGAGGCCTTCCTGGTACAGAGCGAAATCCACCTTCACTAGACTTTTTTCCCGTTAGAATGTGTTCTCTGCGTGAGTGATCAAGAAACTTCTCTCTCTGGCCCCTAAGGATCTGATGAATTGGCATTCACATTCCTCTATTCCTATTCCAGTCTCTAAGGAAAGTGGTAATATTTACTGAGCACCTGCTGGCATACGCATGCCAGGCATATGCAATGTCTTACTCTGCACTCACCAGCACTCAACGAGAAACGCTCAGTCATTATCCTCATTTGACAGATGAAAAACAACTGAGAGACCCAGTGACTTACCTGAGTCAGTCAATGGACACTAGAGCCCACACTTTAACAGATCAGCTGAATCCTCCTGGCTTTTCCCCTACTTCTTCCACTGAGGACAGAGTTTTTAGTTTGTTTAGCACCTCTGAAGAATAGAGGCCGGTGTCCAGAAGAAAAAGGGGTCCAGGTACCGAACAGCTGGCAATGGGCAGGGCTGAGATGAACATCCAGGCTGTCTGAATGATGCACGGATGGAAGAGTAAAGAGTGTCAGCCAGTTCTGCCTGGGTTCAGATTTTCCCTCCCAGCTGAGTGTGTGGGGGCAAGTCCTGTCACCCCTCTGAGCTTCCAATGCCTCATTTAAAATGAAGGTAATAGTGGTACCTACTTCACTGGTCCTATAAAGAATGAGATCATATATGTGAAGAGCTACACAGAACAGTACAAAATGAGCCACAGGGCTATTTTTTATTTGATGGTGGTGGTAGGGTTAGAATCCTCTCCCACTAAGCTTCTGCTGCCAGACCCTAATCGTTATCTGTGTTGAAAACACCCACACAAAATGGAAACAGGCTCATCGACTTAGAGGACAGACTCTGGTTGCCAAGGAGGAGGAGGTGGGGGAAGGAAGGATTGAGAGTTTGGGATTAGCTGACGCAAACTATTATATATGGAATGGATAAACTTACAGTCCATCCAACACAATGGTATCGGTTTATAGATGATGAAATTGGATGTCCATTCAAGATGGCAGACAAAGTACCCACAGAGACCTCCCTTGTTCCTCCTCCAAACACTTGGACAGAGAAGCGCCAACGTGAACCAGAGATCAAAGCAGAGATGCCCAGTGACAAGGGTGCCCCCACCCACAGAATTGTAGGGCCCCCTAATATATGATGTCAAAGACACACATTCTCAGAAGACTCACAGGATGGGGGGAGAGATCCTGAAGATATGAGGAATTCACAACCACTTCATGAAGTTGCCACAAACTCCCCAACTGGAAGAATTTACATCTGCAGAAATAGAGATAATCAGTGCAATCTTCAAAGAGTTTTACAACGAATAGATAAAGTGATTCAAAAAGATAAAGGAGGGAATACTAACCATAAGACCAGAACAGGAGGTTATAAAACAAAAGGAAGTAGATATTTTAAAAGAATGAATTGCTCAGCTATGAAAAATATAGTTACTGAGTAAAAAAAAAAAAAAAAAAAAAAACTCAAGACATGGGTTGCCTAGTAGAAGCAGAAACCAAGATCCAGATTTGGGAACAGACTACCAAGGTCAGATGGAATTTTAGTGGCCAAAATGGAACTAGTGCTCAAGAGCTCAGCTTTGAAAAGCCCAGAACTGAAGTCTAGCTCAGGACCTGAGCCCTGAGCCATCTATGACTCTCCAAGAGCATGCTGTGGCACCCTTCTCTCTCTTGTCTGTTTTTCTTTCCTTTCCCTGTATTATAAGGTTGCTGCTGGGCTGAACTTCAAAGTTCCTTCCTGATGAGAAGCAAGGCTTCCATTCTCTGACTGGGCAGGGTGGGAACGAGGGGTATGGAGCAAAGCACAGCCCTCTCCTCCCAAATTAGAATTTAATTAAACAGAATCTTAATGTCAGAAGAGGAATAGTCAGTATTGGCCATGGGATGCTGGTCTCTGAGCCTCTGATCCCTCATCCATAAAATGGGTTCACTTCGCCAACAAAGATCCATCTAGTCAGAGCTATGATTTTCCAGTAGTCATGTACAGATGTGCAACTGGACCATAAAGAAGGCTGATCACCAAAGCATTGATTTCTTTTCAAATTGTGGTGCTGAAGAAGACTCTTGAGAGTCCTGTGGACTGCGAGGAGATCAAACCAGTCAATCCTAAAGGAAATCAACCCTGAACATTCATTGGAAGGACTGATGTTGAAGCTGAAGCTCCAGTACTTTGGCCACCTGATGCAACGAGCTGACTCATTGGAAAAGACCCTGATGCTGGGAAAAATTGAGCACAGGAGAAGAGGGTGACAGAGGATGAGATGGTTGGATGGCATCATCGACTCAATGGACATGCATTTGAGGAAACTCCAGGAGATGGTGTAGGACAGGGAAGGCTGGAATCCTGCAGTCCTTGGGGTCTCAAAGAGTTGAACAGGACTTAGCAACTGAACAACAACAATAAAAACGGGTTCAAGGGACCCTATCACATGCAGATGTTTTGATAATTAAATAGTAAGTTGTGTGTACAGGACACCTGGCCTGTGCAGATGATCTCACACAGAACACCTTCCTGGAGCTGAGCAAACTCCTTCCTTGAGCCCAAGACATCCCAGGTAAGAACAAACTACAGTCATTTGGGGTCTCAACCACCAAGACAGGAGAGAGAAAACAGTTTGAAAGGAAAATTTTAAAGGTGAGGGGGAAAAAAGATGAATCAAAGAAGAGAGAGTAAGCCCATAAATTCCCCACGCATGTGGCCAAAAGGAGCCCACAAGCTTTCCCCTTGTTCCGTGCTAAGTGGGGAGCTACAAATGACCACAAACTCTCCAGTGGGTGTAAGACTTCTTAACACTTAACAGCAAGAGGTGGCATTCATGTGGGTGATGCACCTCGAGAATAATGGTTTGCCCCCATCCTTTATAAGAGGAATACTCATTTGTTTTCATTTACACAATGAGATACTGTTTTTTTCCAACTGAAATTGGCAAAGATTTTAAAAAATGATAAAACCCAATGCTAGCAAGGATGAGGTGAGATGGGCACTTCTGTATCTAGAAGGCGGAGGTGTCAATTGCTTCCTGGCAAAACAATTAGGCAATATGAAACACAGTTAGGCTTAAACCCTGTCTGAGGAGTAAAAGTGCCCCTTTCTTCCCACCTGGATCACTGCTTCAAGCATCTCCCTATTTTGCCCTCAGTAGCCCCAATATCCCTCCTCAAATACACCATTCCAGCCAGTGAGAACCTCTTTCATTCACTGAAAAGATGGTCTCACATCTCTACATGCTGTTCCTTCTGCCTGAAACATTCTTTCTCTTCCCTCACCAGTTCCCTGGCCAAATGTTATTCATCCTTCAGAACTGAGCCTAGATGTTGCCTCATACAGGAAGCCCACCAGACTGATCCCTCTTATCTAGACCTGGAGCTTCTGGCTCCCTGTACCCAGGGGCTTTCACCATCACCTCCACAGGGATCACTCTTGAGTCTGCCTCCCCATGTCCACCAATCTCCAGAATTTGTCGTCCTTCAGTTGCTAAGTTGTGTCTGACTCTTTTGTGAACCCATGGACTGTAGCCCACCAGGCTCCTCTGTTCATGAGATTTCCCAGGCAAGAGTACTGGAGGGTTGCCATTTCCTTCTCCAAGGAGCTCCCCTACCCAGGGATTGAACCTGTGTCTCCTGCATTGGCAGGCGGATTCTTTACCACTGAGCCACCAGGGAAAACCCAATCTCCAGAACAGATGTTCAGTAAATGCAGGAGTGAAATATTTGGAGAAGGGGTGTGCTCTGTGTAGTCCCAGAAGGCAGAGAAAGGACCACAGAGAGGGAGAAATTTTTCCAAAAATTCCAGCAGAGGCTATCTCGAGTGATAATGAGCTGCCTGTCACAAGAGCTCCGCAACTGGGGTTGGGGAGGCTGGTCAGAAACTGCTTCTCTCAGTCCTTCTCTCTGACGTCTCCACCCTTCCCTGCCCAGATTCAGGGCCTGTGGGTGCCTTCCTCCCCAGTCTGTTCATGTGACCCTCCTCTGACTCAGAAGATGAGCCAGGGAGGAGAGAGACTCACAGGAGCTGTTCCCACGGCCCTAGCTCAGCCCAACCCATTCCACCAAAGAGTCGCAAGAGGCTACATCCTCACAGGGTTCAAGGCACCGAACAGCGCCTCCGGGCCGCGCACTCTCGCTCTGAGAGAACCCTACTTCGCAGAAGCTCCTGCGAAACCTACCTCTGAAACCGAGAACCCTGTGCGGGAACTCAGATTTCAAGGCGAAAAATGCAAGGCACTCTGGTCTGCGGCCAGCCCTCCCCTCTGCCCTCCCAGGGCGCAGGGAGTGGCCGGAAGCCGTTGGTACCTCTGTGCCCAGCCCACAAGCCCAGCTGGAGTCCCCGGAGCCAGGAACTGGCAGGAAAGGGGCGGGGAGGATGGGGGAGGGGTGTCAGGAGCCAGGCCAGGGGTTCGATCCTTGAGGTGGCAAGGCACATATCCTGACTTGACACAAATTCCTGGTCTTCGCCAAGCCTGACTTTTCACCTGTCAAACGGGTACAAGGTTGGTGCCTGGATTGGTAAGTAACCCAGGTACACAGTCCCAAAAGGTAGTGGGTGTTGCTTGTCAATGCCAAGAGCTTCAGGGAGGCACCCAGGGCCACAGGGAGGGCGGTCTGATCCAAGGGCAGGTTGGCTGTCTGTGAGGGACAGCCCAATGGAAATTCACCTCCTGCAAGTCACATGGAAAAAAATCCATCTCCGGCACCTAAAGCCTTCCGTCCCTGGCCAGACAATTCTCTCAGGCTCTGCCTCTCCATCTCTCCAGCCCAAACTAGAACAACCCCCCAAACAAGAGGAACCCCAGCTTCTCAGCGCCTGGCAGGCTGGGGTCTGGCTGCCGGGTAGAAGCTCGAGGCGCCCTCCCCAGCCCAGAGGTGGTGTCACTGGGAGGGGCTGAGGGCACCTGGCCTCAGTCACCACTCACACCATGTCCAGCCAACGCCAGGACCCAGCCAGCCCCTGGTCCCACTCAAGTCTCCTGCCAGGAGGAGACTCAAGTCTCTCTGCCAGGCAGCTGGGTCTGCAAATGACTCCCCAGGCCCACCGGGGCCTCCACACCCCTACACCGAGCCAGGTAGCTCTGGCTCCCCTGGCTCACCCTGCTCTAGCCGCATAGGCCTCCTCACTTGTTCCCCCAACACACCAGGCCCGGTTCTGCCTCAGGGCCTTTGCACAGGCTGTTCCCTCTGCCTGAAATGCTGTTCCTCCAGATACACACGTGGCCCCTCCCTCACCTCCTAGTAGGTCTCCGTTCCTCAGCAAGATCTGCCCTCTGACCCCCCAGGCTAAACTGCCACCCACACCCCCATTCATTTTCT
This sequence comes from Aepyceros melampus, assembly GCA_006408695.1. Taxonomy (NCBI): domain Eukaryota; kingdom Metazoa; phylum Chordata; class Mammalia; order Artiodactyla; family Bovidae; genus Aepyceros; species Aepyceros melampus. The sequence continues at coordinate 205,543 of SJXQ01009068.1, forward strand.
CTCTTGCTTTGCATTTATTGGATGAACTTACCATTCTTTCTGTTGTTGTTCAGTCACTCAGTCGTGTGCAACTCTTTGCGACCCCACGGACTGCAGCACACCAGGCTTCCCTGCCCTTCATTTCCCAGAGCTTGCTCAAGCTCATGTCCACTGAGTCAGTGATGCCTTCCAACCATCTGATCCTCTGTCATCCCCTTCTACTGCCTTCAATCTTTCCCAGCATCAGGGTCTTTTATCACTCCCTTATTATTACTTTTTTTTTTTTTTTTTTGGCCTGCCATGCAGCATGTGGGATCTTAGTTCCCAACCAGGGATCAAACCTGTGCCCCCTGCATCTTGCCTTGGAAGCATGGAGTCTTAGCCACTGGATCACCCAGGAAGTATCTCCCTTACTTTTTCATTGCTGACTTATTTGCTTAGTGTCTTTTGGTTTCTAGAATGCCAGCCCCTGGGCACCCCTCTCTGTCCCCACAACAGCACCTGGCACACAGTACGTGCTGAATAACTATTCATATAGCTATTTATTGAGTGAATGAACCAACGTGAACAATCTTGTTTCATTCTCACAGCTTCCCTGGAAGTCAAGTTCTCCCTTTTTTTTCCACAGAGGCTCAGAGAGGTACAGCGTCTTTCCCAGAGTCACACAGCAGGCCACGGGTGATCTGGACCCTGGAGCCCACTCTCCAGAGCCTAAGATACAGCTGGAGGTGGGGCATGGGAGGTCTCGAGACACCTTGAGGCTGTTACCCAGCTCCTGGCTCAGGATTCAGTGTCTGTGGAGCCCCAGGGCCTTGGTCTCCCTGCTGAGCCAAGCCCAGGAGCATAATGAGAGTAGTGGCTTCCAGCCCCAGGAGGCCTGCCCTCCAGGCCAGGGGCACCGTTCCTCTGCCATCTCTGCAGCTGCCCTCAAAGCAGAGACACCCCACTTTCCCAGCCCCCACCCAGAGCTGGATACTCTGTGGTTCCCAGGGACAGGCTGGAGCTGTCCCTAGGGACCTCGACACAAGCAGTGACTGGACTCTGTGGCTTCTCTGAGTTCCCCAAACCCTCACTGGCATCATCGGGGGCCCTTTTTGGGTGCCCAACCCTGCCTGTGCTAAGCACTTTACAGTCACTATCTGTCGGGGCAATCTCTTTCACCACACAAATCAGATTATGCCACTTTCCAGTGAAAAACCCTCAACGGATCAAGACCAAAGCTCCCACGCCCCACCCAGGGGACCCTGCGCAGTCCAGATGGAGCTGGTCCCCTCCAAGCTCCCACCACACTGGCCTTCTGACCTCTCCAACCCACCACAGGGTCTTTGCACATGCGCCCTTCTGCCGGCCCACTCTTCCTTGGTTCCTCTGGTTGCCCTGTTCTCATCCTAGGATTGCAGCCTCTCTGAGAAGCCCTTGATGACCTCCCAGGATAGTTCATGCGCCCCTGCTCTGCACCTACTAAAACAAGGTGTTTCCGCCGCTTAGCATTCGGTACATTCACTTGTGTAATTCACTGACTCACATCTCTCTTTCTCCTTTGAGACCAGGGCCTGGGTTTCTTCTCCCCAGTGTTTTCCCACCCCTGGGCCAGGCACATAGTAGGCGCTTGATAAACAACTTGTCGAATGAATGAGTGCATGTACTGAATCCTGGCATCTCTCCCAGGTTCCCATTCTACAGGTGAGGAGACCAAGGCTTGATCACCTGAGGCGGTACCAGGGCTCCTGACTTCTCTTCTGCAGAGCCTGCCCCAGCACCCTCTCGCCTCTCACTCCTGCTTTAGGACAGTGGTTCTAAACCCAGGGGATGTTTGTCAATGTCTGGAGACATTTGTGGTTGTCATCACAAGGGGAGAGTGTCTCTGGCATCTAAGGGTAGAAGCCGGAGATGCTGAACGTACTATAATATACAGGACGGAAGACTCTCCAGCACCAGTGTCAACAGTGTGTGTGGAGAAACCCTGCTTTAACGGAGGTGCCCACATCCAAGCCTGATTTATTAAGACCAGGTAGGTCTGGGACTTCCCTGGTGGTCCAGTGGTTGAGAATCCACCTGCCAACTCGGGGGACACAGGTTCAATCCCTGGTGTGAGAAGATTCCACGCGCATTAGAAGCCACAACTACTGGGCATCTGGAGCCCGTGCTCTACAACAAGAGAAGCCACCACAATGAGAAGTCTGCACACCACAATGAAGAGCAGACCTCGCTCGCCACACCTAGAGAAAGCCCGCACACAGCAACAAGGGCCCAATGCAACCAAAAGTTAATTAATTTAAAAAAAAAAGACCAGGTCTGGTCCCAGGGGCTATTTTATTGGATCAGAAGTGGCACTGGTCTGGTTGGAACCCTATGCTGTGCTAAGTCCTTCCGTTGTATCCGACTCTGCAACCCTATGGACTGTAGCCCACCAGGCTCCTCTGTCCATGGGATTCTCCGAGCAAGAATACTGGAGTTGACTTGCTGCGCCCTCCTCCAGGGGATCTTCCCAACCCAGGGATCAAACCCGTGGTTCTTACTGTCTTCTGCATTAGCAGGCGGGTTGGCTCAGACGGTAAAGCATCTGTCTACAGTGCCGGAGACCTGGATTCGATCCCTGGGTCAGGAAGATCCCCTGGAGAAGGAAATGGCAGCCCACTCCAGTACTATTGCCTGGAAAATCCCATGGACAGAGGAGCCTGGTAGGCTATAGTCCATGGGGTTGCAAAGAGTCGGACACGACTGAGGGACTTCACTTTCACTTTCTTTTCCACTAGCACCACCTGGGAAGCCTAGGTCCCCAAGCTAGAGCTCACCTGGACCCAGCTTCTCAAGTGATAATCTACCTGCCAATGCAAGAGACACAGGTTCAATCCCTGGGTCAGGAAGATCCCCTGGCGGAGGAAATGGCAACCCACTCCAGTATTCTTGCCTGAAAAGTCCCGTGAACAGAGGAGGCCTTGCAGGCTACAGTCCAAACAGTTGGCTACAACTGACCACATAACAGTGGAGCTAGTGATAAAGAACCACCTGCTAATGCAGGTTAGACGTAAAAGACAGAGGTTCGATCCCTGGGTTGGGAAGATCACCTGGAGGAGGAAATGGCAGCACACTCCAGTATTCTTGCCTAGAGAGTCCCATGGACAGAGGAGCCTGGCGGGCTGCAGTCCATAGCATCGCACAGAGTCAGACACGACTGAAGTGACTTAGCGTGGGCATACAACAGCGCGCACGTGCAGCCAGCTTTTGTGCATCAAAAGACACCATCCACAGAGCAAAAAGGCGACTCACAAATGGGAAAAACATGTACAAATCATATATCTGATGAAGGATTAATATCCAGACCATATAGAGAGCTGTGATTCAGCAACACTCAATTTAAAAAATGAACAAAGAGCTTGAAAAGACATTCTCTCAAAAAGATACATGAATGGTCAATAAGCACAGGAAAAGATGCTCAACATCAATCATTGTTAGGGAAATGCACAGTAAAACCACAATGAAGTCCGAAACCAACACAACTTTGGAAATCAATTATACACCAATAAAACTTAAAACAGGAGAAACCACAATGAGATACCACTTCATACCCATTAGACTTCTATCAAAAGACAGAAAATAATAAGTTGGCTAGGGTGTGGAGAAACTGGAACCCTTGTACCTCGTTGGTGGGGATGCAAAATGGTGCAGCCATTGTGTAAAACAGTCTGACAGTTCCTCAAAAAATTAAACATAGAATTACCATATGATCCAGCAATTCCACCTCCGGGTATATATCAAACAGAATTGAAAGCAGAGTCTGGAAGAGATAGTTGTACACCATGCCCAGAGCAGCATTATTCACAATATCTAAAAGGTAGGAACTACCCAAGTGTCTACTGATAGATGAATGAAAGTGTGAAATGGGATCCATACATACAATGGAATATTATTCAGCCTTGAAAAGGGAAGGAGATTCTGACACTTGCAAAACGCGGATAAACTTGAGGACATGATGCTCAGTGAAAGAAGATAGACACAGAAGGACAGATAGTCTGATTCCATTTACAGGAGGTGCCTAAGAGATTCATACAGACAGAAAGAAGACTGGAGACAGGGGCTGGGGGAGGAAGCCTTTTATACGGCGAAAAGAGTTCTGAAGATGGATGAAGTTTATGGGACAAAGCTTGCCCCGTGGAGGGAGAAGTTCTCTGAGACACAAACCTCCAGCCCATTTGCTCCAGATGAACATGCGACTCCACACTCTGTGCCCACCATTAGCCCCCAGGCGCCCACTGTGGCCAGATGGTAGCCACATCATCAAGTGTGTGAATCAATGTGGACTGCAGTGGGACAGAGAAAGAAGAGGAGAAAGAGATGGACAGAGGAAGCAGAGAGGGAAGGAGAGACAGGGCAAGTCAGAGCGCTGATGGCCACCAACCCACACTCCACAACCCCAGCAAACAGCCACCCATACCTGCAAGCCGCCCATATCCATCCTCCACGGCCACTGGAACCTCATCGCCAACAGGCCAGAGCCCAGAGACTCTCAAATGCTTACAATAACTGGCTCCCCACGGTTATTACCTAGTCAGACCCCACAGCACACCAACTCTGAACACAAATACCCACAGGTCTGCACTGAAGCTGGAGCCGCTTCACCACCAGGTCCCAGAATGCAGTCGGACTCCTGAGAAACAGAGCTGACGTTCCCCTACAGCCAGACCCCTTACAAGACCACCCAACAGCAGACCCTCCCTGGTCCCTGAAGCAGCCTCTTCTGAGACCTCAACCCCCCATCCAGTCTCCCGGCCACCCACCCCCATCCCCAGGGGGCTGCAGCCTCCCTTAAGGACCCACGTTCTTAGGTCCTTTATGGATATGCACCGAGCCTGTGTTTTTTCGTCCCATTAGAGCTGACCAGGCTACAGCTAGCCAGACATCAGCCATCAGCAGGTGCACATGTGGGGGACAGAGACTGGGATTTGGGGGATCGGCAACACCCACCGAAGGAGCAGAGACACACGACAGGAGGTCAGACGCCCTGTGATGGGAGAAGCGGCAAGAAGCGAGGAGAAAGGTGGGCTTCAGGGAGAAGAAGGCTGCAAAGTGGCCCCCAAAACGAATGTCAGCCTCATTCAGGGTCTGAAGCCTGATGCCCCCACACCCGGCTTCAGGGGGCCTGGTCCCGGCTCCAGGGGGCCTGGTTCAGGCACCACCTGCTCCAGGCAGCCCTCCCGGCCCCTTCACCAGGACAGCACCCTCCACCTTTGCTTCCCCTCATGGGCAACATGGGCAGAGGAGGCAGAAACTAAGAAGGGAGAGGAAGGGGACCCTCGGATGGGGGGAAGCCTGTTCTTCCCTGCCCCCACCGGCTGGAGAGTGGGGGTTGGATGGGACAGAAGGGACAGTGGCAGAGAGAGAGAGACAACCAGGGCAGGGTCACTCAGAGAGAAACGCAAAGAGCCACAGACCGCAGATCCAGAGACCCAGAGAGGGAAAGAGAGAGCGTGCCAAGACAGGGAGAGAGACACATGAAGTGCCGGCTTCAGGTAGGAAAGCTGTCAGAGGGAGAAATCTCAGCAAGAAAGGACCTTGTCGAGAGGGGCTGAGATGCCAGGGGGAGGTGGTCCCGGTGTGGGTTCCCGAGCCCCCCTGCCGCGCCCGCCCCTGCCACTAACCCAGTCCCGGGAGGTTCACCAGCCTGGCTGGGCCGCTACCTGCCTGCGAGGATCACCTCCGGGTCGCAGCATCCGCGGCGAGTCCCCCGTGAGCCACATCGGCCGCGTGGGGCCTCAGACTCCTCCGCGGAGGAGTCAACCAGGGCTTCCGTAGAGGCGACACCCGGCCCCCGCCTGTAGTTCGTGGCTTTCCCTGCAGGGCTGTGCTCCCCCACACACCTGGTGTCTGCCCAGAGAGCAGGTGCTGTGTGCTGGCTCAGGCCGGGGTGGGGGCAGGGGTATCACCAGGGAGCAACAGCCCCACCAGAAGGGCACACGGGGAAGGGGCACCGCTGGTCTAGCCACTGGGCACCAAGGTTGGGGAGAGCATCGGCCTAGGCAAAGTCATGGCCTCTCACTTTCAGCCCCTGAAGACTCTTCTAAGTTAGTTCAAGGGGCACTTGATCTACCCGTGGGGACACTCTTCTGCTCAAGCTCCCCAGTGCCCTGCAGATCTTCTGATTCCTCCCTTTGGACGTAATTTATCTATCCAGGCTTCCCATCAGAAGAAACTGAGACACGGAACACCAGGAGAAAGTGGGTCTAGAGACTTCCCTGGCAGTCCAGTTGGTAACACATTGCTTCAAATGAAGGGGATGCAGGTTCAATCCCTGGTTGGGGAGCTAAGATCCCACATGACTCACAGCCCCAAAAGAGAGAGAGAGAGAGACAGGAGAATATAAACAACAGAAGCAGTATTGTTCTGCATTGAAAATGGTCCACATAAAAAAATTTTTTTTTCTTTTAAGGGAGTGGGAGGGGGCCTTCCCAGGTGGTGTCCAGTGGTTAAGATCCACCTTGAAGTGCAGGGCATGCGAGTTCAATCCGTGGCCGGGGACCTAAGATCCCACATGCCACAGAGCAACTAAGCCTGGGTGCCGCAACTAGGACCCGATGTAACCTAATTCATTAGCTGTGTGCTTAGTCGCTCAGTCATGCCCAACTCTTTGCCACCCCATGGACTGTAGCCCACCGGACTCCTCTCTCTATGGAATTCTCCAGACAAAAAAACACTAGAATGGGTTCCCATTTCCTTCTCCAGGGTATCTTCCTGACCCAAGGATGGAACCTGGGTCTCCTGCATTGCAGACAGATTCTTTACCTCTGAACCACCCAGGAAGCCCCCAATTAATTAATTGATTAATTTTTTAAAAGATAGAGAGTAGGTCTAAATCTTTTCACTATGAGTTTTCTGAGTGAGCATCAATAAACAAGAATAAAAAACATTCCAGGAAGGGGAAATAGCTGAGCAAAGGCTCAGAGGTAAGGATCAGCAACTATACATTCAGAGAGTCCTGCAAGGTGAAGGGAGGTGGGCAGAATTGCTTGTGGGAAAGATCTCGTACGTGGCCTCTGGAGGGGAATGAACAGACTGAAGAGGCAGGATGGGGACCTGGAGGGGGCGAAGAATCTGAGGCTCCCTCTGCATTCTCTGTGTGTGTGTGTTTTAGGGCTCAGTCACGTCCAACTCTGACACCCCAAGGACTGTAGCCCGCCAGGTTTCTCTATCCTTGGGATTCTCCAGGCAAGAATACTGGAGTGGGTTGCCATGCCCTACCCCAGGGCATCTTCCCTACCCCAGGATCGAACCCGGGTCTCTTATATTGCAGACGGATTATTTACCGTCTGAGCCACCAGTGAAGCCCCTCTCCACCCTCTGTAGGAGCCCCAAACCGGGCCTGATTAAGGCAGAATCGGTCCGCGGTGGAATTGAGCAAGCCTTGATTTGGAAACAGCGACATCTGGTGGGAGAAGTGTGAAACTGCACCCTTATTCATGGGTTCCTTCCCAGACGTTTATGCAAGCCCCCCGGCCTTGGAATGAAAACTGACATTTTCCAGTCCTGCGGCCACTGCTGATTTTCCCAAATTTGCTGGCATACTGAGTGCAGCACTTTAGCATCAGCATCTTTTAGGATTTGAGGAAGCTCAGCTGAAATTCCATTAGCTTTTTTCATAGTAATGCTTCCTAAGACCCACTTGGCTTTGCACTCCAGGATGTCTGGCTCTAGGTGAGTGTCCACACCTTTGTAATTATCCAAGTCATTAAGATCTTTTCTGTACAGTTCTTCTGTGTATTCTTGCCGCCTCTTCTTAATCTCTTCCACTTCTGTTAGGTCCTTTCTGTCCTTTATTGTGCCCATCTTTGCCCTTGGTACCTCCAATTTTATTGAAGAGGTCTTTAGTCTTTCCCTTTCTATTGTTTTCATCTGTTTCTTTACATTGGTCATTTAAGAAGCCTTTTTTTATGTCTCCTTGCTATTCTTTGGAAATCTGCATTCAAGTGGATATATCTTTTCCTTTCTCCTTTTCCTTTCACTTCTCTTCTTTTCTCAGCTATTTGTAAGCCCTCCTCAGACAACCACTTTGCCTTCTTGCACTTCTTTTTCTTAGGGATAGTTTTGGTCACCACCTTCTGTAAATGTTATGAACCTCCATCCATAGTTCTTCAGGCACACCGTCTACCAGATCTAGTCCCTTGAATCTATTAGTCATTTCCAGTGTATAATCATAGGGGATTTGATTTAGATCATACCTGAATGGGCTAGTAGTCTTCCCTACTGTATTCAATTTAAGCCTGAATTTTGCAAAAATGAGCTGATGATCTAAGCAACAGTCAGCTTCAGGTCTTGTTCTTGCTGACTGTATAGAGCTTCTCCATCTTTGGCTGCAAATATAATCAGTCTTATTTCAGTATTTACCATCTGGCGATGTCCATGTGTAGAGTCATTTCTTGTGTTGTTGGAAGAGAGTGTTTGCTATGACTACCGTGTTCTCTGTTAGCCTTTGCCTTGCTTCATTCTGTACTCCAAGGCCAAACTGCTCGTTACTTTAGGTAGCTCTTGACTTCCTACTTTTGAATTCCAGTCCCCTATGATGAAGGCGAGCGAAAGAGAGAAAGTGAAGTCGCTTAGCCATGTCTGACTCTTTGCAACCCCGTGGACTGTAGCCTACCAGGCTCCTCTGTCTATGGGATTCTCCAGGCAAGAATACTGGAGTGGGCTGTCATTTCCTATGATGAAAAGGACATCTTTTATTTGGGGTATTAGTTCTAGGAGGTCTTGTATGTCTTCACAGAATTGTTTAACTTTAGCTTCTTCAGCATTAGAGGTTGGGGCATAGACTAGGGTTACTGTGATGTTGAATGGTTTGCCTTGGAAACAAACAGAGATCATCCTGTTGTTTTTGAGACTGCACCCAAGTACTGCATTTCAGATTCTTTTGTTGACTATGAGGGCTGTTCCATTTCTTCTAAGAGATTCTTGCCCACAATAGTAGATATAATGGTTATCTGTACTAAATTTGCCTACTCCCATCCATTTTAGTTCACTGATTTCTAAAATGCTGATGTTCATTCTTGCCATCTCTTGCTTGACCACGTCCAATTTATGTTGATTCATGGACCTAACATTCCAGGTTCCTATGCAGTATTGCTCTTTACAGCATCAGACTTTACTCTCACCACCAGACATATCCACGGCTGGGCATCATTTCCACATTGGCTCAGGCTCTTCATTCCTTCAGGAGTTGTTTCTTTGCTCTTCCTCTTTGCTAGTATATTGGACACCTACCAACCTAGGGGGCTCATCTTTCAGTGTCATATCTTTTTGCCTTTTCATACTGAAAAGAGATGGAAATACCAGACCACCTTACCTGTCTCCTGAAAAACCTATATACAGAACAAGAAGCAACATTTAGAACTGGAGATGAAACAAGACTGGTTCAAAACTGGGCAAGGAGTATATCAAGGGTGCATATTGTCACCTTGCTTATTTAACTTCTATGCAGAGCACATAATGCGAAATACCAGGCTGGATGAAGCACAAGCTGGAATCAAGATTGCCGGGAGAAATATCAACAACCTCAGATATGCAGATGAAGTGAAAGTGAAAGTGAAGTTGCTCAATTGTGTCGACTCTGCAACCATAGGGACTATAGCCCGCCAGGCTCCTCCATCCATGGGATTTTCCAGGCAAGAATACTAGAGTGGATTGCCATTTCCTTCTGCAGGGGATCTTCCCAACCCAGGGATCAAACTCCGGCCTCCCACATTGTGGACAGACTCTTTACCATCTGAGCCACCAGGGAATCCCTCAGATATGCAGATGATACCACTTTAATGGCAAAAAGTAAAGAACTAAAGAGCCTCCTCATAAGGGTGAAAAAGGAGAGTGAAAAAGCTGGCTTAAAACTCAACATTCAAAAAACGAAGATCATAGCACCTGGTCCCATCACTTCATGGCAAATAGATTGGGGAAAACAGTGACAGATATTATTTTCTTGGGCTCTAAAATTACTGTGGATGGTGACTGCAACCATGAAATTAAAAGCTGCTTGATCCTTGGAAGAAAAACTGTGACAAACCTAGATAGTATAATAAAAAGTAGAGACATCACTTTGCTGACAAAGGTCTGTATAGTCAAGCTATGGTTTTTTCCAGTAGTCATGTACAGATGTGAGAATTCAACCATAAAGAAGGCTGAGCGTCAAAGAATTGATGCTTTCAAAAGGGGTGCTGGAGAAGACTCTTGAGAGTCCCTTGAGCAGCAAGGAGATCAAACCAGTCAATCTCAAAGGAAATCAACCCTGAATATTCATTGGAATGACCATTGCTGAAGCTGAGGCTCAAATACTTTGGCCACCTGATGCGAAGAACTGACTCATCAGAAAAGACCCTGACGCTGGGAAAGACTAAAGGCAGGAGGAGAAGGGGACGAAAGAAGATAAGATGGTTGGATAGCATCATTGACTCGATGGACATGGGTTTGAGCAAACTCAGGGAGATAGCAGAGAAGGCAATGGCACCCCGCTCCAGTACTCTTGCCTGGAAAATCCCATGGGCAGAGGAGCCTGGAAGGCTGCAGTCATGGCGTCGCTGAGGGTCAGACACGACTGAGCGACTTCACTTTCACTTTTCACTTTCATGCACTGGAGAAGGAAATGGCAACCCATTCCAGTGTTCTTGCCTGGATAATCCCAGGGACGAGGGAGCCTGGTGGGCTACTGTCTCTGAGGTCGCACAGAGTCGAACATAACTAAAATAGCAGCAGCAGCAGCAGGGAGATAGAGAAGGACAGGCAAGTCTGACGTGTTGCAGTCCATGGGGTCAAAAAGGGTCAGACACAACTTAGCAACTGAACAACAACAGAAGTCTTCCTTGTGTATTAATTTTTTTTCAAAGTTATGAATTGTTATAAATATTGTTGTTTGGTAAGTGAAGGCTAAATGATATAATGTTCAAACAGACCCTCTTTGGAAGGAAACACACAAGCTCCTGAAAGTGCAGCCGCTAACTGTCTTATAAGGACTACACAAAGACATCAGTGTTGTCAACAGGTTAAGTTTCAGTGCCAGAAAACCTACTTCTTTCATCACATAACCATTCAGTTCTGTTCAGTTCAGTCGCTTAGTCGTGTCTGACTCTGCGACCCCATGGACTGCAGCATGCCAGACCTCCCTGTCCATCACCAAATCCTGGAGTTTACTCAAACTCATGTCCATTGAGTCAGTGATGCCATCCAACCATCTCATCCTCTGTCGTCCCCTTCTCCTCCCACCTTCAATCTTTCCCAGCATCAGGGTCTTTTCAAATGAATCAATTCTTCACATCAAGTAGCCAAAGTATTAGAGTTTCAGCTTCAACATCAGTCCTTTCAGTGAATATTCAGGACTGATTTCCTTTAGGATGGACTGGTTGGATCTCCTTGCAGTCCAAGAGACTCTCAAGAGTCTTCTCCAACACCACAGTTCAAAAGCATCAATTCTTCAGTGCTCAGCTTTCTTTATAGTCCAACTCTCACATCCATACATGACTACAGGAAAAACCATAGCTTTGACTAGACAGACCTTTGTTGGCAAAGTAATGTCTCTGCTTTTTAGTATGCTGTTATGTTGGTCATAACTTTTCTTTCAAGGAGTAAGTGTCATTTAATTTCATGGCTACAGTCACCATCTGCTATGATTTTGGACCCCGTCAAAAATAAAATCTGTCACTGTTTCCATTGTTTCCCCATCTATTTGCCATGAAGTGATGGGACCAGATGCCATGATCTTCGTTTTCTGAATATTGAGCTTTAAACCAACTTTTTCACGCTCCTCTTCCATTTTCATCAAGAGGCCCTTTAGCTCCTCTTTGCTTTCTGCCATAAGGGTGGTGTCATCTGCATATCTGAGGTTATTGAGATTTCTCCCGGCAATCTTGTGCTTCTTCCAGCCCAGCGTTTCTCATGATGTACTCTGCATATAAGTTAAATAAGCAGGGTGACAATATACAGCCTTGACGTACTCCTTTCCTTATTTGGAACCAATTTGTTGTTCCATGTCCAGTTCTAACTGTTGCTTCCTGACCTGGATACAGATTTCTCAAGAGGCAGGTCGAGTGGTCTGGTATTCCCATCTCTTTCAGAATTTTCCACAGTTTATTGTGATCCACACAGACAAAGGCTTTGGCATAGTCAATAAAGCAGAAATAGATGTTTTTCTGGACTGCTCTTGCTTTTTCAATAATCCAGCAGATGTTGTCAGTTTGATCTCTCTGGTTCCTCTGCCCTTTCTAAAACCAGCTTAAACATCTGGAAGTTCATGATTCACATACTATTGAAGCCTGGCTTGGAGAATTTTGAGCATTACTTTACTAGCATGTGAGATGAGTGCAATTGTGTGGTAGTTTGAGCATTCTTTGACATTGCCTTTCTTTGGGATTGGAATGAAAACTCACCTTTTCCAGTCCTGTGGGCACTGCTGAGTTTTCCAAATTTGCTGGCATATTGAGTGCAACACTTTCACAGCATCATCTTTTAGGATTTGAAATAGCTCAGCTGGAATTCCATCACCTCCACTAGCTTTGTTCGTAGTGATGCTTCCTAAGACCCACTTGACTTCGCATTCCAGGATGCCTGGCTCAAGGTGATGATCACACCATCGTGATTATCTGGGTCATGAAGATCTTTTTTGTATAGTTCTTCTGTGTATTCTTGCCACCTCTTCTTAATATTTTCTGCTTCTGTTAGGTCTATACAATTTCTGTCCTTTATTGAGCCCATCTTTGCATGAAATGTTCCCTTGTATCTCTAATTTTCTTGAAGAGATCTCTAGACTTTCCTATTCTATTGTTTTCCTCTATTTCTTTGCACTGATCACTGAGGAAGTCTTGCTATTCTTTGGAACTCTGCATTCAAATGCATATATCTTTCCTTTTCTCCTTTGCCTTTCGCTTCTCTTCTATTCACAGCTATTTGTAAGGCCTCCTCAGACAACCATTTTGCCTTTTTGCATTTTTTTCTTGGCAATGGTCTTGATCCCTGTTTCCTGTACAATATCACAAACCTCCGTCCATGGTTCATCAGGCACTCTGTCTATCAGATCTAATCCCTTGAATCTATTTCTCACTTCCACTGTATAATCATAAGGGATTTGATTTAGTTTATACCTGAATGGTTTAGTGGTTTTCCCTACTTACTTCAATTTAACCACTAGGTGGCAGGAATTCTTTGTCTGACCCAAACTTCACTTAAACTAGAAGTACAGGCTAAGGAATCAATTTGTACATTTACTTCAAAATAAAAAATACTATTATCTTTATCTTGCAAATCATTATCTCAATTTTGCAGATGAGGAAACCAAGGCATAAGGAGATTACATCTCTTGCTGATAAGCGATGGAGCCAGGGCTTGCATCCAGGCAGACTTTGCAATTAATAATTACATTGGACTGACACACCCAGCTCTATCAGATTCTCTGTGTAACCCTGAGTAAGGTTGCTGTAATGAACAATCATGATGACATATAACTGTTCAAGAGATACAGATGGAGATGCCAAGGGGGCAAGTTGGGGGTGAGATGAATTGGGAGACTGGGCTTGACATATATACGTTATTGATACTATGTATTGGAGAAGGAAATGGCAACCCACTCCAGTATTCTTGCCTGGAGATCCCATGGACAGAGGAGCCTGGTAACTAACAAGAACCTACTGCATAGCTCAGGCCACTCTACCCAGTGCTCTGCAGTAAGCAAAATGGGAAGAGAATCCAGAAACAAGGGGATATGTGTCTGCATAGAGTTGATTCACTTTGGTGTACAGTGGGACCTAATATGGGCTTCACAGGTGGCACTAGAGGTAAAGTACCTGCCTGCCAGTGCAGGAGACGTAAGAGATGTGGGTTCCATCTCTGGGAGTAGCGTGGTGACCCACTCCAATATTCTTGCCTGGAAAATCCCATGGACAAAGGATCCTGGAGGGCTACAGTCCATAGAGTCGCAAAGAGTTGGACATGACTGAAGTGACAGAGCACACACACACAGAAACTAACACACGTTGAAAAGCAGCTGTACTCCATATATGTATGGCCAAGTCTCTTCATTATTCACCTGAAATTATCACAATATCATTAATCAGTTGTACCCCAATACAAAATGTTTTTGGTGTTTAAAAAAATATTTTAAAAACTAAAAAATAAAGCAACTATATTCCATTTAAAATTTTTTTTAATTTTGGAGTAAATATATTTGGAGGTGGGGGGAGTTGGGGGTCAATGGATCGGAGGTGGTTTTTCAATTCAATTAGATTTCCAAATATGTCTGTGATCCAGAGAAGGTTCAGAAACACTGCATGATATCCTCTTCAATTCTTATTCCAGGTGTCAGCTTCCTATTCGAGTTGATACCACATGCTACAATTACAGTTGTGCAGAAACCGAGCAAATCTTTCAGAGAACAGTCTCAGCGACAATGTGGTCTGGTCCATGACACAGCAGTACTGAACGATGGTCAAGGCCAAGCATGACCCTGGTCTTAATCTCAGGCTTGAGTAGAAGGCTTCTTTCTAACACACCCTCTATTCTTATCTTGGAACTTAACCAGTTCTGGGCTTGTCCCCTGTGTCATGGTAGGGGCAGGGGTTCAGCGAGGGGGGTTGTTCTCACCCTGCCCCATGCAAGGTTCTGTTGCTACAGTTTAACCTCTGAGCCCTACGTCCGTATCCACACCCAGAACAAGCAGTTAGTGGTGATCACGTGCTGCATGCGGAGTCCTGTAGCCCACCAGGCTCTTTTGTCCATAGGACTTTCCAGGCAAGAATACCGGAGTGGGTTGCCATGTCCGCCCCCAGGGGATCTTCCTGACCCAGGGGTGGAATCACGGCTCTTACATCTCCTGCATTGGCAGGCGGGTTCTTCACCACTAGGGTCATCCAGCAAGCCCCAGCGATGATCACAGGAACTACCAAAAAGAAGTCTGCAGCAGATTCTGTCTGAAGCAGCCCTTGCCTTATCTTCCAGGAGTCTGAAGTGAAGTGAAGTGAAGTGAAGTGAAAGTCACTCAGTCATGTCTGACTCTTTGCGACCACATGGACTATGCTGATGCTGCTGCTAAGTCGCTTCAGTCGTGTCCAACTCTGTGCAACCCCATAGACCGCAGCCCACCAGGCTCCCCGTCCCGGGATTCTCCAGGCAAGAACACTGGAGTGGGTTGCCATTTTCTTCTCCAATGCATGAAGTGAAAAGTGGAAGTGAAGTCGCTCAGTCGTGTCCAACCCCTCGCGACCCCACGGACTGCAACCTTCCAGGCTTCTCCGTCCATGGGATTTTCCAGGCAAGAGTACTGGAATGGGTTGCCATTGCCTTCTCCCCCATGGACTATACCGTCCATGGAATTCTCCACTGGAGTGGGTAGCCTTTCCCTTCTCCAGGGGATCTTCCTAACCCAGGGGTCAAACCCAGGTCTCCCGCCTTGCAGGCAGATTCTTTACCAGCTGAGCCACAAGAATACTGGGGTGGGTAGCCTATCCCTTCTCCAGCAGATCTTCCCGACCCAGGAATAAAACCAGGATCTCCTGCATTGCAGGGGGATTCTTTACCAACTGAGCTAGCAGTCTTGGAGTCTGACCCATTGTAAATGTTTCTGGTGGCTTGATGTTTCCCTGGAATAAGCTGCTATCTCTCACAGCTGCTCACCACCCACCCTCACCCCCACCCCCCCCCCCCACCCTCTATTTGTCAGCAGAAGGAATTTGTTCACAAGCTTGGCTTGTGCTGGTGGTCTTTGAACAGTATAAGAAATGCCTCTCTCTCTCTCTCTCTCTCTCACACACAAGATGTGTATAAGAGACAGCCCCCACCCCCACCCCCAGCCTCCTCTCTGTTCCGTGCCTGCTCCTATCTGCCCCTGCCTTGACTTCCGACAGCCAGCTTTGGTCTTCCTACCTGCCTCAGGATCTTCACACCAACCTGACATCAAAAGCACCTACAGCTGTTCACAGCCACTGGCCTAGGTCCCCACGAGATCCCCCTCTGCCATGACAGCCCCATTCACCGTAAGTTGCTCACAAACTCTGCTGTGTGGTACGAGAAGTGTGCAGACTTTTCCTCTGGGCGGTGGAATTTTTGCCAAGCAGTGTCTTACCGGAAACTCAAACCCTGCAAAAATCTTTGGGATGGCAGGATCCCAGGGAGAGCATCCCATCTTGCAGGGGAAGGGGTGGGGCACCCACAGGCAATCAGGTAAGTATGCAGAGATCCCACGTGGGTGGTCTGTGAGAAATCATGAAAACAGAACTGGTTTCCCTAAAGTGTTGGCCCTGGGGAAGGTGGGTTCCGTGGGGCAGAAACTCGGGCCAAGAGGCAAGCAAGAGAACACAGGTCCTGGGAATTTGCAGAAATCTACGAGGCGGGCTTGGACTCCCCGCAGGTTGTGGGACTGAGGCAGGCACCAAGTCTCTGAAGCCTGAGTAACCCTGGCTGACATCTGGGTAACAGCTGTTAGACAAGAGAGCCGGTCCCAGCCAGATAGCAATAACCCCAGCAGGGCTTTCAAACACCCAGTACGGCATGTATTTTTTTGGTTTGTTTTTTTATAGGTTTAGAGAGATTCTTTCACAACAACAAACTCACTAGGAGCCACTCGGCTCAGCTGCAGGGTAGACACACCCTGAGACACACATGTCCACCACATATAACGACCACCTCATGTTTCACATGTGGGCCGCGTGCATCAGATTCGGCATTATCTCTTTACACGTAGTAATTTATGCAATTCTTTTGTTTTAAGGAACCGTTTTTTAAAATATGTATTTCTTTATTTGACTGACCCGGGTCTTCGTTGCAGCACATGGGGTCTTCAGCCTTCACCGGGGCATGCACAGTCTTAGTTACAACAAGTGGGATCCAGTTCCCTGACCAGCAATCAAACTCAGAGTCCCCTACATTGGGAGCAAGGAGTCTTAGACACCACTGGCTCATGAGGGAAGTCCTTCAATCATACAATTCTTTTTTAAATATTTTGTTTTTTCTTATTTTATTATTTTGGGCTGTGCTGGATCTTCATTGCTGGACACGGACTTTCTCTAGTTGGGGTGAGGGGTGGGGGGCTGCTCTTCCTTGTGGTGTGCAGGCTTCACATTGCGGTGGATTTTCTTGCTGCGGAGCATGGGCTCTGGGCTTCCCAGGTGGCTCAGTGGGTAAAGAATCCGCCTGCAATGCAGAAGACACGGGTTCAGTCCCTGGGTTGGGAAGATCCCCTAGAGAAGGGCACGGCAACCCACGTCAGTATTCCTGCCTGGAGAATCCCGTAGACAGAGG
Source organism: Aepyceros melampus (assembly GCA_006408695.1). NCBI lineage: Eukaryota > Metazoa > Chordata > Mammalia > Artiodactyla > Bovidae > Aepyceros > Aepyceros melampus. Next base: position 222,775 of record SJXQ01009068.1, read on the forward strand.
ACCCTGGTGGGCTACAGTCCATGTGGCTGCGAAAGAGTCGGACACGACTGAGCACACCCACACGGGCTCAGGGGCACAGGCTTCAGTAGCAGCACACAGGCCTGTGGCTTGCTGGCTTAGTTGCTCCACGGCGTGTGGAACCCTCCCAGACCAGCGTTCGAACCCATGTCCCCTGCAATGGCAGGAGATTCTTAACCACTGAACACCAGGGAAGATCCTAATTCATGTAATTTTTGTAACAACTCCTTAAGAGTCAATGCTGTCACCATCCCCATAGCAGGCAGGGACTTGCTTCAACACCCTCCCAGGGTGAAAGCCCAAGCCCCTCTTCCTTACCCATAGAGACCTGCATGACCTGCCATGTCCCCTCCCTGCCCTCACCTCCTGCACTTCCCTCCTCGCTCATTCTGTTTCACCCACGTGATTCACCATGGAGCTAACTCCTGCCTCAGGGCCTTTACACATGCTTCTCCCTCTGCCTGCGGGCTTCCCAGTGGGTAAAGAATTCATCAGCCAATGCAGGAGATGTGAATTTGATCCCTGGCCGGGAAGATCCCCTGGAGGAGGGAGGAGGGCCTAGATGCCTCCACTGGTCCCCACACCCCAGTCCCTGGAGCCATTCATTCCTTGGATGAATGCATGTTGAATTCTTTTTTATTTTCTCTTTTAAAAAAAAAATCTTAATTGCTGGGTAAGTACTTTACAATATTGTGATGCTTTTTGCATACATCAACATAATTGGCAATAAGCATACAAGTGTCCCCTTGTCTCTGATCTCCCCTTCCACCCCCATTCCCCACCCCATCCCTCCAGGCATCACAGAGCACCAGCTTTGGGCGCCCTGGTCATACATCAAACTGTTGAGTTCTTACTGTGTTTTAGACCAGGTGTCGAGGATGAAGAAGCCATCATAGTCTCTGCCCTCTTGAAGCTAACACTCCAGGGGAGAGACAGGAGTGCAATGAACATGGAAGAGACAAAAATCATAATGACAGATTGAGTTAGGTACCACCAAAGAAACAAACAAGGATCAGTGCAAGGGAAGACAGGTGGCTGTAGCCCAGTGTCATCTTCTCTGAGGATGGTAGAGCTCACTGTTTAAAAAGCCAGAGGTGGGGCTTCCCTCATGGTCCAGTGGCTAAGAATCCGCCTGCCAATGCAGAGGACACAGGTTCAGTCTCTGGTGGGGGAACTAAGATCCTACAGGAAGTGGGCAGGAGGCTGAGAGGGGTTGAGGGGGAGTGGGAGGGTGGGGGCCACTAGGACCATGCCCCACAGTTACTGAGTACACACACCCTAGAGCTTGTACTCCACAATAAGAGAAGCCACCACAGTGAGAAGCCAGACCACCGCAGCTAGAGAAAGCCAGCATGCAGCAAGGAAGACCCAGTGCAACCAAAGACAAACACTAGAAAAATAAACAACTAACGGAGCTTCCTTTACAATAAAATAAAAAGGAATGAAATGATGATACACCAAGACCAGCAGTGAATCTCCAATGCGTTCTGCTAAGGAAACTAAGCCAGACTCAAAAGGCTATGTATTGTATGATTCTGTGTGTACAATATTCCGGAAAAGGCAAACTATAGTAACAGAGCTCAGACCAGCGGCTGCCAGAGGCTGCATGTGGGGCCATATTCTGTATCTTGACTGAGGTGGTGTTTTTGCAACTGTTGTTGTTCTATTTCTAAGTCATGTCCAACTCTTTGCTACCGCATGGACTTCAGCAACCCAAGGATCCCTTGTCCTTCACTGTCTCCAGAGTTTGCTCAAACTCATGTCCATTGAGTCAAGGCTACTATCCACCCATCTCATCCTCTGCCACCCCCTTCTCCTCCTGCCCTCAATCTTTTCCAGCATCAGATTCTTCCAACGAGTTAGCTCTTCATATCAGGTGGCCAAAGTATTGGAGTTTCAGCTTCAGCAACAGTCCTTCCAATGAATATTCAGGGTTAATTTCTTTTGGGATTGACCGATTTAATTTCCTTGGTGTCTAAGGGACTCTCAAGAGTTTTTTCCAGCACCACAATTTGAAAGCATAAATTCTTCAGCGCTCAGCCTTCTTTTATGGTCCAACTCTCACATCCGTACATGACTACAGGGAAAATCATAGCTTTGAGTATATGGACCTTTGTCAGCAAAGTGATGTCTCTGCTTTTTAACACACTATCTAGCTTTGTCATAGCTTTTCTTCCAAGGAGCAAGTGCCTTTTAATTTCATGGCTGCAGTCACCGTCCGCAGTGATTTTGGAGCCCAAGCATATAAAATCTGCCACTGTTTCCACTTTTTCCCCACCTATTTGCCATGGTACAACTATATATATTTGTGAAATATCAGAACTATATACTAAAATGGATGGATTTTACTGTGTGTGAGTTATTCTTTACTTTTTTTTCATGAGGCGGGGGAGAGCCAATAGGAAAGACACACTATCCAGCGAAAATCATGGCTGAATAGGAAAGGAAAGGCTATCTGTACTCCACAGACCCACTTCCTCTCCCCTACCCCCTTGTCCAGGCTCACAGTCTATTCCTGATCAGACCCTGTTACCTTGACTGGTTGTGCTTACGCTTAGTCGCTCAGTCGTGTCTGACTCTTTGCGACCCCATGGACTGTAACCCACCAAGATCCTCTGTCGATGGGATTTTTCAAGCAGGAATACAGGAGTGGGTTGCCATTTCCTCCTCTAGGGGGTCTTCCCAACCCAGGGATCGAACCTGTGTTTGCTGTATCTCCTGCACTGCAGGTGGATTCTTTACTCGCTGAGCCATGGGAAAAGCCTCCAGCTAAATGGCTAGGGCCATCCTCTCTGCCTGCTCATTTTCCTTGCCCTTCTTGCTGCTAAGTCCCATGGATGCTGGTGAATACTCTCTCCTGCTTGAGACTCAAAGCTCTCTAGGGTCCTTACGCAACTTCTCCAGCTTGCCTCCTCCATCATTGACAGCTCCTGTTCTGTCTCCTCCCCCAACTCCTCAACACACACACCACCCCCCCGACCTGGGCCATCCTGTTTCTGGCTTCACAAATTACCAATATATCAACCATACCCAGGTCCTCCACACCCCATCCTGGTATCTCTTGAGTTTAATTTGTACTGACATCACCTCCTTAGTTGTCCATGACATATTTCTATTAATATGACCTGGGATCCAGATTTGACTCACATTGTGCCTTGTGGTTGGCTGAACTCCAAGCCTGTTTCCCACCTAATCTGTGCTTTGAAGTTTCAAGATAATGTTTGCCAAGTCTTCCCTGAACTTTCCTTGCTCAAAAACCGCTCATGGGATTAAAAACCTAGGTTAAGAGTTAAAACTATAAAACTCTTAGAAGGAAATATTGGGGGGATTCTTAGTAACATTGTGAGAAATGATGTTGAATTTGGCAACTGTTTCGCCTATCAATGTGCCTGCTCAGTTGCCGAGTCCTGTCTAACCCTTTGTGATCCCCATCGGGTTCCTCTGCCTATGTGATTTTCAAGGCAAGAATACTGGGGTGGGTTGCCATACCCTTCTCCAGAGGATATTCCCAATGCAGGGATCAAACCCCGGTCTCCTGCATCTCTTGCATTGGCAGGTGAATTCTATACCACTGAGCCACCTGGGAACCCCAGTTTGTCAAAATATGACATTAAAAACACAGGTAACAAAAGGCAAAAGTAGATAACTTGAACTTCATCAAAACTGAGAAATTTTGTGCATCAAAAAACACAAGAAAGTAAAAAGACAACCTATAGAATGTGAGAAAATATTTCCAAATCATATCCTTGATAAGGAATTAACATCCAGGATATATAATGAACTCCCCAACTTGACAACAATAACAAAAATTCTAAACCAGTCAAAGAACTTGAAGAGACATTTCTCCAAAGATGGCCAACAAGCACATGAAGAGAGGTGTAACAGCATTAGTCATTGCTGCTGCTGCTGCTGCTACTGCTGCTAAGTCGCTTCAGTTGTGTCCGACTCTTAGCGACCCCATGGACTGCAGCCTACCAGGCTCCTCTGTCCATGGGATTTTCCAGGCAAGAGTACTGGAGTGGGGTGCCATTGCTTTCTCCCCATTAGTCATTAGGGAAATGCAAATCAAAACCACAATAGGATACAATCTCACATCTACTAGGATGGCAATTTAAAAAGAGAGAGAGAGAAAGCAAGTATTGATGATAATATGAAAGAAGAGAGTGAAAAAGCTATCTTAAAACTCAACTAAGATCATGGCATCCAGTCCCATCACTTCATGGCAAATAGATGGGGAAACAATGGAAACAGTAACAGACTTTATTTTGGGAGGCTCCAAAATCACTCAATATGCCAGCAAATTTGGAAAACTCAGCAGTGGCCACAGGACTGGAAAAGGTCAGTTTTCATTCCAATCCCAAAGAAAAGCAATGCCAAAGAATGCTCAAACTACCACACAATTGCACTCATCTCACACACTAGTAAAGTAATGCTCAAAATTCTCCAAGCCAGGCTTCAGCAATACATGAACCGCGAACTTCCAGATGTTCAAGCTGGTTTTAGAAAAGGCAGAGGAACCAGAGATCAAATTGCCAACATCCGCTGGATCATGGAAAAAGCAAGAGAGTTCCAGAAAAAACATCTATTTCTGCTTTATTGACTATGCCAAAGCTTTTGACAGTGTGGATCACAATAAACTGTGGAAAATTCTGAGAGGGATGGGAATACCAGACCACCTGACCTGCCTCTTGAGAAATCTGTATGCAGGCCAGGAAGCAACAGTTAGAACTGGACATGGAACAACAGACTGGTTCCAAATAAGAAAAGGAGTACGTCAAGGCTGTATATTGTCACCCTGCTTATTTAACTTATATGCAGAGTACATCATGAGAAACACTGGACTGGAAGAAACACAAGCTGGAATCAAGATTGCCGGGAGAAATATCAATAACCTCAGATATGCAGATGACACCACCGTTATGGCAAAAAGTGAAGAGGAACTAAAAAGCCTCTTGATGAAAGTGAAGGAGGAGAGTGAAAAAGTCGGCTTAAAGCTCAACATTCAGAAAACATTAGGAGATTAGAATGTTTCAAATCAAAACCAAAAGACTGACTCTCTCCTGAGGAAGAGAGAGCTCTTCCTGTCTGTCTGATTCAAACTGGTACATGTGCTTTTTTCCTACCTTCAGTCTCAAAGTAAAATGTGTGCTCTTTTTGAATCTAGAACCTCCACCTTCAGGCTGAATTGCACTATTAGCTTTATTGGGCCTCAAATTTGTCTTGGGATTCACTAGCTTCCATAATCATGGGTCAGTTCTTCAGAATAAGTCTTTTTATACACATGTATATTTATTTCTGGGCTTCCCTGGTGCTTCAGATGGTAAAGAATCCTCCTGCAATGCAGGAGACCTGGGATCTATCCCTGGAATGGGAAGATCCCTTGGAGGAGGGCTTGGCAACCTCATTCCAGTATTCTAGTCTGGTGAATCTCCATGCACAAAGAAGCCTGGCAAGCAAGAGTCTATGGGGTCACAAAGAACCAGACATGACTGAGCAACTAAGCACACATATTTGTTTTGATGTAAACACACATAATATTGGTTCTCTTTCTCTGAAGGAGAAACACACCATAATATTCTTTGCAAACCTGGAAGGTCCATTTCCCTAGCCCCCCTCCTTTAGGGTTTTATGTTGCCTTGTTAAGACAACTTTGGCCTACTGAGTGCTGTAAGATTCCCACTAAAACTGGCTGCCAGAGAAACAACAGGCTGCTCTTGGAGGCTCTGATCACCAGCAGCCCACCTTTCTTTTGGCTTTGACTTCATATGCCTGGAGTGTAGAATTGCCCCCACAATAGGATGACAGGCTTGTTGTTTCCTGGAATGTTTAATTTACTAGCTGTGATGAACATAAGCCAAAGCAGATAATCCCAAGCCATCTCCAGTCAAACCGTGGTTTAGATGAAACTCTGAGAGGAGGGATACAGTGAACTTGCTTGTACAGTGTCGTCAATACTTTGAGTAGAATCTAGCACACATTTCAGAATAAAAAAACAGAGATAGGTAGACGGATCTATATTTTGAATAAATGAACAGCTCTCTACACTTTGTATATACAAATCTATATTTGAAATGCACTTGTAAGTCTAACTGAACATTTTGTACTTTTCTGGAAGTTCAGTTCAGTTCAGTCACTCAGTCGTGTCCAGCTCTTTGTGGCCTCATGAATTGCAGCACACCAGGCCTCCCTGTCCATCACCAACTCCCAGAGTTCACTCAGACTCACGTCCATTGAGTCAGTTGAGATCCAACCAGTCCATTCTGAAGGAGATCAGCCCTGGGATTTCTTTGGAAGGAATGATGCTAAAGCTGAAACTCCAGTACTTTGGCCACCTCATTTGAAGAGTTGACTCATTGGAAAAGACTCTGATGCTGGGAGGAATTGGGGGCAGGAGGAGAAGGGGACGACAGAGGATGAGATGGCTGGATGGCATCACTGACTCGATGGACGTGAATCTGAGTGAACTCCGGGAGTTGGTGATGGACAGGGAGGCCTGGTGTGCTGCGATTCATGGGGTCGCAAAAAGTTGGACACGACTGAGTGACTGAACTGAACTCAAAATCACTGAAGATGGAGACTGCATCCATGAAATCAAAAGATGCTTGCTCCTTGGAAGAAAAACAATGACAACCTAGACAGCATATTAAAAAAGAGAGACATTACTTTGGCAACAAAGGTCTGTCTAGTTGAAACTATGGTTTTACCAGTAGTCATGTATGGATGTGAGAGTTGTACCATAAAGAAAGCTGAGTGCCAAAGAATTGATGCTTTTGAACTATGGTGTTAGAAAAGACTCTTCAGAGTCCCTTGGACTGCAAGGAGATCAAACTAGTCAATCCGAAAGGAAATCAGTCCTGAATATTCACTGGAAGGACTGATGTTGAAGCTGAAACTCTAATACTTTGGCCACTTGAAGCAAAGAATTGATTCATTTGAAAAGACCCTGGTGCTGGGAAAGATTGAAGGTGGGAGGAGAAGGGGACAACAGAGGATGAGATGGTTGGATGGCATCACCGACTCTATGGACATGAGTTTGAGCAAACTATGGGAGTTGGTGATGGACAGGGATGCCTGCTGTGCTGCAGTCCATGGAGTAGCTAAGAGTTGGACACGACTGAGCCACAACTGACTGACTGATGTGAATGTGGAGAAACTAAAACCCTCACAAATTGCTAGTGAGAATGGAAAATGGAAAACAGTTTGGTGGTTCTTCAAAGAACTAAACTGAGAGTTACCCTATGACCCAGTAATTCTACTCTCAAGTATATACCTAAAGGAATAGAAAGCAGGAACTCCAAAAAAAATCTGGGGACTTGCCTGGTGTTCCAATGGTTAAGATGTTATCACTGCAGGGGGTACAGGTTTGATCCCTGGTCAGGGAACTAAGATCCCTCATGCTGTACATGACTGTGCATAGCAGCATAACTCACAGGAATCAAAAGGTGAAACAACCCCAGTGTCCTTCAACAGATGACTGGGAAAATAAACTGTGGTCCATCCATACAATGGAATAGTATTCAGCTTCCAGAAAGAATGAAATTCTAACACATACTACATCATGGTTAAACGCTGTAAACATGTAAAGTGGAAGAAGCCAGACATAAAGAACAAATGTTATATTATTCCTGGGGCTAGTGGTAAAGAATCTGCAGTGCAGGAGATGCAAGAGATGAAACTGATCCCTGCGTCAGGAAGATCCCTTGGAGTATTCTGGGCTTTCCTAGTGGCTCAGATGGTAAAGAATCTGCCTGCAATGCAGGAGACCCGGATTCCATCCCTGGGCAGGGAAGATCCCCTGAAGAAGGAAATGGCAACCCCCTCCAGTATTCTTGCCTGAGAAATCCCATGGACAGAGGAGCTTGGCAGGCTACAGTCCATGGGGTTGCAAAGAGGCAGACACGACTGAGTGGCTAACACACACACACCACTTACACGAGGCCCCTAGAAGTGTCAGGTTCACAAAGATAGAAAGTAGGATGGGGGAACCAGGGGGTGGGGGAGGGGATGAGGAATCAGTGTTTAATGGAGACAGTTTGAGTTTGGGAAGATGAGAAAGTCCTGGGACCGTATGGTGCGGATGGTTGCTTGGCACTGAGAATGTGCATAACACCAGTGAATTGCTCACTTAAAATAGTTACGATGGTAAATGTTAAGTTAAAATTGTTAAATGCAATTTTACCACAATTTTAATTTTTTTTGATTCCCTGGAGGTCCAGTGATTGAGAGTCTGCTTTCTAAGGCAAAGGGCACTGGTTCAACCCCTGGTTGGGGAACTAAGGTCCCATCAGCCTCACTGTGTAGCCAAAAAAACACCTTTTTTAAAGAGCCTGCCGTTTCTCCTTCTTATCACTTATCACTTCATTAACTCTTAAACACCTCAACCCTCTGCTCCAGCCAGCTACCCACACCTTTGCCCACGCGGTGCCCCCTCTCCCCTTCTCTGTCTTCCCAGACCGACCAGCCCTGCCTTGCAAACTCACAGACCTGCTCCCTCCTGGAGAATGAGGGCAAGGCAGCGAGGTGGGGGCTTGTCCTAGGATCTGAGAGGGGGTAGTAGCGATACTGGTGTCGGGGCAGCAAGTTGAAGCAGGAAACCATCCTTGGTGTATAGTTAGGCTGCTCCCCGGGACGGCCGCAGGTGCACCTTGAGAAGCCAGAGGTGGAGAAGGCAAGGCAAGGGCAGGGGCGGATCCTCCGAGCCCTAGCAAGGGCCCCAGGTCAAGGCATCCGGGAACCCGAGCGTTCTCCCTGCATCCTGAACCGTATCCCAACATCTCTGTCTCGCTGGCAATAACAGCGACGACAGTAATCATCACAGCAGCCCTGGGACAGTCATCTGCCTCTGCCTCCACTTCCCTGAGCCTTCCTGGACGGCGCTCCTCGGGGCCACCCAGCGGCGAGACCTGCAGTGGCTGACTCCCCAGGGTCCCCACAGCCAGAGATGGTGGGAGAGGCCAGAGTGAGTGGGCAGAAGAAGGCGGACGGTGAAAGGCGGGCGGGGCAGGGGTGCGGCGGGGGGGCTGACCTGCCAGAAGGGCCGCAGAAGGGGGCCGGGCGCAGGTCTAGGGGCTGGGCCGAGGGGGGAACCAGGCCAGCAGGGCGTGTTTACTTTCTGTGGCCTCCCACTGCCACCCGGGATTGGGGGCCCGCGGGGGACCAGATGTTTCTCTCCTGAGCTAATCTCTGGGCTTCATCCCAGGGGACTCTGCCGGTTTCCCAGAAGACACGCCCACCTGGAGAACCCTCCGACACCCAGAGCCGTGATCCGGTTCGCAATCTTGCCTCTCCGCCCCGCCCCCCAGGAGCCGGTTCCTCCCCACAAGTCCAGCCCCTAGTCCTGCCTGGGCTGACCCCGTCCAGCCTCGTCCTGAGCTCCTAATTTGGCTGCCCAGAGTTTGCAACCCCGCCGGGCCACCCCAGAGAGAGCCGCGGGATGCCAGCCTTGTTCTCAGGTCCTGGGAAGAAGAGGGGGAGGAAAACTTTGATGCTCGGCCAGAGCCTGTGCCTGAAATTCCACCATTCAAGTTTCTCCTTTGGGTGAAAGCAGTTGTTTCCTTTACCTATTTCAGAAAAAAAAACCCTCCAGTCCCCCCCCAAAAAATGCTTCCGAGGGGGAGAAAAATGCCAAGGGGGCACATAGGTTGTGGAAAGCTGTGAGTGAATGAAAGACTCTGAGAAGACCTGTGTGGAATGCCCCATTTAGCTCTGCTAATCACCACACTTGGCCCCAGTTCCACAAAACATGCTCTGGACGTCCACAGCCCCAATTAAATGCCCATTGTGACAGCCCAGAGGGGCAGAGAGCCATCAAACTGCAGAGAGAGGAGGTCAGTTTGACTGGACCTGGAGGGAGGGAATGTGGGGAACAAAAGCCCGGAGAGCTACCCTCAGTGAGAGACCAGAAACAACCCCAGAGCGCAGGAGAGGGGACTCAGCCCTCCTGCCCCCACCTTGGTCCTCGCTCCAGCCCCTGGCTCTCTGATCAAACCCTCAGTCCTGCGCCTGAGATCTCAGATTCCCCCAGTGCCTCCTGCTGTCCCTACACCCACGTGGCCATGGCGGGGGCCACGCTGCTATCCAAGGCATGGCAGGCATTGTCAGTGACCCAGACGCCATGAGGGCACATTATAAAGACCTATGACAGCAGTGAGACTTTAATGAGCACCCTCATCTCTTATTCCTGACCCCAGGACAGACAGGTATGGATTTGAATTGTGAATGGAACATGATCGATCAGGGAAGAGTTAGCAGCTGTGTGATCCTGGGGCCACAAATTAAATCAGTTGTCAGACCTCATCTGGAAAATGGGGCCAGCAAATGAGTCCATCACTGGATGAGGATGAGGGCTCTGTGAGATATGGAATCTGCTCTTGTGCCATTCCACCGTTCTGTGGAGTCTCCTGTCCCTTCTCTACCCACAGCCCTCCAGGGCTCCCACCTCCCTTGGGGTAAAAGCCCAAATCTTTTCCCTCCTTCCTCTCTCCACCTCACTCACTCATGCTCCAGACACCTGTGTTAGTTGTTCAGTCATGTCCAACCCTTATGACCCATGGACTCTAGCCCACCAGGCTCTTTTGCCCATAGATTTCCCAGGCAAGAATACTGGAGTGAGTGGCCATTCCCTTTTCCAGGGGATCTTCCTGACCCAGAGATCGAACCCCAGTCTCCTGCATTGCAGGCAGATTCTTTACCATCTGAGCCACACATTGGCCTCTAATGATCCCAGAACAAGTCAGGTACATAGTCCAGCCTCAGGGCATTTGCACCAGCTGTTGCATCAGGTCCTGTTCAAATGTCACCTCCTCCAGGAAGCCATCCATGATGTCCCACACTGAAATAGCCCCTGGACTAGGTTGGATAGTTGTTGGTGGTGTTACTTAATTGCTCTAGTTGTGTCTGACTCTTTGCTACCCCATGGACTGCAGCACACCAGGCTTCCCTGTCCTTCACTATCTCCGGGAGTTTGCTCAAATTCATGTCCATTGAGTCGATGATGCCATCCAACCATCTCATCCTCTGTTGCTCCCTTCTCTTAAACATGTGGCTTCTAATTCAGGCCTGGAGGAGGCCAGACTCCCACTGATGGCCAAGACAGGAGGTTTTGCCAACAGAAGGAGGTAGTAGATGGCCAGCCTGGCTGGATAAGAGACAGGCCAGAGGGTGGTCAGGCATGTGGTTCTAGGAGTCTAGACAGACTCCTAGATGAGCAGGAAGGCCATCCCAGCCATTCAAGACACTCACACTGTCACACACTAGCCTTTCTGAGCCTCCGGGTCCCTCTCTCATAATGGTTGTTGATGGAAGTGCCAGTGGGGCAGGATTTTAAATGTTCACTAACGATTGTCTGATGATAGGGGTTTTCCAGTTATCAAGGCTCTTCCTTCATTTCAGTAAAAGCTAGGACGATACCTTGGAGAAGGAAATGGCAACCCATTCTAGTATTCTTTCCTGGGAAATTCCGTGGACAGAGGAGCCTGGTGGGCTACAGTCCATGGGGTTGCAGAGTCAGACACGACTGAGTGATTAAATCATCACCATCGCTACTGGGTTCTGTTCTAAGTGGTAAGAGGATGGCCACTCACCTAGATAAGCCAGGGGGCAGGATGGAAGTCCAGGACAAGAAAGGGGGCTGCATCTGAAGTTTACATCAAAGTGACAAAGTGCTTGAGTAGGATCGCCCCCCACCGGCTCTGAGCGTGGCAGAGGACAGCTGAGACTTCTGTGTCCCAGGAGCAGAGGGAAACTGAGGCCAGCCCTCAAATCAACACTGTGGGGTCAAGAGTGACGTGCTTCACATGCACACACACTAAGTTGATTCCGTTGCACCCAGCTCTGTGTGACCCCATGGCCTGTAGCCCTCCAGGCTCCTCTGTCTGTGAGATTTTCCAGGCAAGAATACTGCAGTGGGTTGCCAGTTCCATCTCCAGGGCATCTTCCCGATCCAGGGATCAGACTGGCAATTCTTAGATCTCCTGCATTGGCAGGTGGATTCTTTGCTACTAGCAGAGGGGCAAGGGACCTGTGTTGGGGGTGACTGGGGAGGAGGGGTGACTGGGGAGGAGGGTGTGCTGGGGAGGCAGTGGGAGGGAAAACCTCCAGGGCTCATTGGAAACTGAGGGGGAAGGTGGGAGGGGTGCGTCACCTTTACAGGGCAGACTTTGGGGGTTTGGAGTTGTTTTTTCTTCCTGCAGCTTTTTAAAAGTATGACAGTGCTTTTTAAAAAAATAAGCAAAACAAACTAAAAATAAAAATTAATTAAAATTTAAAAAATTTTAAAAAAAACTATAAAAAAATAATTTTACTTATCTATTTACTTTTGGCTGTGCTAGGTCTGCGTTGCTGTGCAAGCTTTTCTCTAGCTGTAGAGAGCAGGGGCTACTCTCCAGCTTTGCTAGTTGTGGTCCTCAGGCTTCTCACTGAGGTGGCTTCTTTTGTTTCGGAGCACAGGCTCTAGGGTACACGGACTTCAATAGTTGTGACTCTGGAGATCTAGAGCAGAGGGTCAACAGTGATGCCACACAGGCTTAGTTGCTGTGTGGCCTGTGGGATCTTCCCACCAGGGACTGAATCTATGTCCCCTGCATTGGCAGGCAGATTCCTTACCACTGAGCCCCCAAGGAATCCCTCCCCCAGCTTTACTGAGATAGAACTGACATGTAACATTATGTAAGTTTAAGGTCTACAACTGCAATAATGTGATACAATTCTATGACATTAGCTAACACTTCCACCACAACACATGGTTACCATTTCTTTCTTAAGTGAGAACACTGATGGTCCAACTTTCAAGTACTCAGTACAGAGTTACCTGCAGTCATCATGCTGTCCATTACATCCCCAGGGCTTATTCATCTTCTAATCAGAAGTTACCCCCTCTGACCAACATCTCCCCCTTTCCCCAAGCCCCAGCCCCTGGCAACCACTATTTTACTCCAAATCCATGCAGAAGTGAGACTGTACAGTATTTGTCTTTCTCTATCTGACTTCTGGGGAGGAGTTTGAGTAAATATTCACTCCAGACACAGAAGGGATCCAACATTCCCGTCCCTCTCCCACCCCAAGCTCTGCACTTGCTGTGTCCTCAGCCTGAACTCTCTTACACAGATCTCTTATTGCATGTAGTCTCCGGAACTTTCCAGTGGTCAAGAATCAGCCTTCCAATGCAGGGGACATGGGTTCAATCCCCAGTCAGGGAACTAAGACCCCACATGCTGTGAAGCAATTAGAAAGAAGCCCGCATGCTGCAGAGAAGATCCTGCATGCCATAATTAAGACCTGACACAGCCAAAAAGATACTTTAAAAAAGAAGAAAAAAATCAACTTTCAATTTAAAATATATCTGAATATGTATGGCTGAGTCCGTTTGCTGTTCACTTGAAACTATCACAACATTGTTTGTTAATTGGCTGTACCTCAATACAAAATAAAAAGGTTAAAAAAGTAAATCTGTATAAAAAGAAATTGTAGTTTCCTCTGGAAAGCCTTTCCTGACCCTCCAACTTAGGAGCTGCTACTGCTGCTGCTAAGTCGCTTCAGTCGTGTCCGACTCTGTGCAACCCCATAGATGGCAGCCCACCAGGCTCCCCCATCCTTGGGATTCTCCAGGCAAGCACACTGGAGTGGGGTGCCATTGCCTTCTCCGAACTTAGGAGCAGATGGTCCTTTTGTCAGTTTCAGCTGACCTTGAGCAGGTGCGATTTGTCTCACCATTTAAGGGGATACCAACCATGTGGCTGGGAAAAATATCTGGCAGGCGAGCTACAGATGGGGGTTCCAGGCACGTGATCCTGTTAGGGGAAGCACACTGATTGAAACCATCCACCCTGGCCAGGCACCATAGTAACCATTTGCATAAGTTCACAGGAGGTCTCGGTAAGGAACATGGAATAAGCCTCCACCGGAAGAGTTCAGGAAAGGTGAAAAAGAGACACCACATGTCCGACCACCTCCCAGAATCCTCTCTGGCATCCAGCTTGGCTGAACAAGGCATGCTCCACCAGGAAGGACTCTGAGTCAGAATGATTGGCTAAAGACAACCCAGAAACTAATCCCATCACCATAAAACCCGAGACTTCGAGCCACATGGTAGAGCTGTTCTCCTGGGTTCCCTTACCCTGCTGCTCTCCACCTGGTGCCCTTTCCCAATAAAATCTCTTGCTTTGTCAGCATATGTGTCTCCTCGGATAATTCGTTTCTGAGTGTTAGACAACAGCCCAGTTTCGGGCCCTGGAAGGGGTCCCCCTTCCTGCAACAGTCCCTCTCTTCCATCTTGAAGCTCACTTGCCTTCCCTCTAGATGCTGCTGCTGCTAAGTCGCTTTGGTCGTGTCCAACTCTGGGCAACCCCATAGACGGCAGCCCACCAGGCTCCCCCGCCCCTGGGATTCTTCAGGCAAGAACACTGGAGTGGGTTGCCATTTCCTTCTCCAATGCATGAAAGTGAAAGTGAAGTCACTAGTCGTGTCCGACTCCTAGTGACTTCATGGACTACAGCCTACTAGGCTCTTCCGCCCATGGGATTTTTCCAGGCAAGAGTACTGGTGTGGAGTGCCATTGCCTTCTCTGCCTTCCCTCTATGTTGTCAGGTAACTGTCCCTTGGTTCTATTCTGGTTCTGCCACTTCTCAATGAGCAACCTTGAGCAAGATACTCAGCCTCTCCGTGGCTCAGTTTTCTCAGTTGGGAAATGGCTAGGATAATAATGCCCACTCCCCTCGGCTGATGTGACCTTAAAACGATGCTTCAGCATCGCAGGCATCATTGTTTTCCTCTCTCTTATCTTCCCGATTCCTACAGTCCAACGGCACAATGAGGATCCGCTGCGCCCTCCTGTGGCAGCACTGGAGTACTGCATCCCTCCAGGCCCAGCTCATTACATCACTCCGGATTCTAAAGGTTGCAAGTTACCAAAAAAAAAACTTTTAAATCAGTCCAAGCTGGTTTAAATCAAAAGATGATGTACTGGCCATAACAACCTCTGCACTTGCTGTGCCCTCTTCCAAGAATGCCCTCACTCCCCGCCCCCACTTCCTCCTCTTTAACATTCAAGCCACAATGTCAATGCCACCTCCACAGGGAGCCGTTTGCCAGCTCCCTGTTTAGTCAGTACTAAGCACCAACTCAGGACCAGATCCTGTTCCAGGCACGAGGGATACTGCTGTGGACCACACAGATGAAGATTCCGTCCTCAGAGCTGACATTCTGATGAGAAAGATTGAGAATCAACAAATACAAGTATTCCATAGAGTATGTCAGGCGGTGACTCACGCTGAGAGTAAAATGTCAGAAAATGGGAGAGGAGGAGTGGGGGGAGGCTGTAATCTTGAAGTGGAAGGGGGCACAGTGCAGGTCTCACTGAGGGGCCACACTTGAGATTAGACTTGAAGAATAAGATGCAATGGGCATTCCAACCATGTGGTGGTTGTCCAGTCACAAAGTCCCGTCTGACTCTTTGCAGCTCCACGAACTGCAGCATGCCAAGGCTTCAGAGTTTGTTCCCAGCATAGAGAACAAAGAGAACAGTAAGTGCAAAGGCCCTGAGGCAGGTCAGTTACCTTTGGGGGATGGAGATTGTCATTGCTCCTGGCTGTGTCCGCAGTACCTAGAACAGCACCTGTCACAAAATAGTGCTTAATAAAGATTCCATGAATGGTAGCCCGGCTAGGAGTTTCAGGAACAGCTGGTTCAGGGCTGAAATGAGGGCCCTGAGGCTATTACCCTCCTCTACCTGGTGGCCCCAGTCATTGTTAATTTTTAGTTGAAGCATAGTTGATTTAGGCTTCCCTGGGTGGCTCAGTGGTAGCAAATCTGCCTGCCAATGCAGGAGATCAGGTTTAAGTCCAGGGTCTGGAAGCTCCCGTGGAGAAGGAAATGACAACCCACTCCAGTATTCTTGCCTGGGAAATCCCATGGTCAGAGGAGCCTGGTGGGCTACAGTCCATGGGGTTGCAAAGAGTCAGACACGACTCAGTGACTCAGTAACAACAACACAGTGGATTTACAGTGTTGTGTTACTTTCTGCTGTTGAGCAAAGCAATTCAGTTACACATACATACATTCTTCTTCATATTCTTTTCCATTATGGTTTATCACAGGATATTGAATATAGTTTCCTGCGCCGTACAGTAGGACCTTGCTGTTTATCAATCCTATACATAAGAGTCTGAATCTACTAATCCCAAACCCCAGTCCTTCCCTCCCCCATCCCCTTCTCCCTTGGCAGCCACAAGCCTGTTGGCTTCGGTCTTCGAAGACGTCTCTCCCATCGTCTAAGATGGGGCTGTTGTTCAGTCGCCAAGTCATGTCCGATTCTTCGCAACCCCATGGACTACAATACGCCAGGCCTCTGTCCCTCACAGTCTCTCAGAGTTTACCCAAGTTCATGTCCATTGAGTTCATGTTCCCTAAGATGGGGACTCAGTTTCAAATGCTACAAAAGTCTGTTTCCCAGGATTCCACGCAAAAGCCCTGACATAGCTTACTAAGGGTGGTTTGCGTGCCCATCCTCCCATCAGTCCAGAAACCCAGGAGATGGGATGTGGGTGTGGCTTACAGCCAAGTTACACGCCCTACCCAGACCACACCTAGTAGGGAGAAGGAGCACCCAGAGGACATGTGGGCCTGTGGCATGTATGCAAAGAGCCAGTTTCCCAGATAATTATGAGGTTTTACAGCTAGTAAGTGGCCGAGCCTGGGAGCTCTCCCGGCTGAAAGCAGCTCAGAAATTCTCGGTGCTGTCTGGTGGCCACCCATCAGCAGACTAAGGGCCTGTGGCTGGACCAGACTGGGCTGAAAGGAGGAGCTAGAAGCATCAGGGCAAACAGAGAAGACAAAGGCAGCCACCCCCAACCCGGATGGAGAAAGAGGTAAACAGAAGGCAGCTCAGGGCGAGCTCCCAACAGGCCCACGAGGGGAACAGAGGGTCAGGTTGGCAGAGGCAGAGAGGGCTCATTTAGACTTGCTCCTCCCCGCAGCGAGTGGGTAGCAAACAGGAGAATGGGCTGCCCCTCCCCGCTGGGGGGGGAGGGGGGTGCGGACTGGATGGGATGGAGGTGGAGGGTCAGCTTGGTGGGAGCTCCAGGAGGACTGTGGTATTTACAGAGCACCTACTGTATGCAGGGGCCCTGATATGTCATTCCAAGTTCAAGGCAAAAGCAAGTTTACTATGGAGAGAAACCCTCCCCCAGTGGCCCTGTAAAGGCTACTACCGGCCCTCTCAGCCACCCAGGGATGAGGAAGCTGAGGAGGCCAAGGGCAAGGCCAGCCCAGCCTCTGCATAGCTCCCTGGGGGCCAGGCCTGGAAAATACCTGGAATGGTGAGGTCTAGGGGTCACCGCCTCATTCTGTCCCGGAGCTCCAGCCTCCTGGATGGGTGCCCAGAGGCCTGAGGGGGAGCCCGCCACGTAGGGTTTGAATCCCAACCTTGCTCTGACCTTCCAGGTCACCCATGTTCATGCATTAGCTCATCTATGGCACACTGACCCAGGGGTATCCAAAACCCACAGGACCCCTCCTCTCAGGGAGCGTTCACTCTCCCCACACTGTCTGGCCTCAGTTTCCTCTTCTGTGAAATGGGCACAGTCAGGCCACGCCCAGGCTTAGGGCTGGTCAAACTCCCAGAGGGGAGAGCTGGGAGGGCGGGAGCAGGTTGAGATGGATCCAGCCTCCCTGGGCACTGTGCCTGGCACACGGGAGGCGCCCAATAAATGCTTGCTTGAGCGAGGAGGAGCCTTCAATAAATAACAGCTGTTGTGGACGCTGTGGATGCTAGCGAGGGAGTGGGCCCTCCACTCCCCCTCCCTGTTCCCCCTTCCCTGCCTCCGATCCCCCCACCCGATTTTGCCTCCTCCCCCTTGCCCCGCCTCTTTCCCTT
>SJXQ01009068.1:292958-310813 GCA_006408695.1 Aepyceros melampus
TTTTTTAGTTTGTTTTGCTTTACAATACTGTATTCGTTTTGTTACACATTGACATGAATTAGCCATGAGTGTACATGAACTCCCAATCCCGACCCCCACCTCCACCCTCCCGCCCCACACCCTCTCTCTGGATTATCCCTGTGCATCAGTCCCTAGCATCCTGCATCCTGCATCAAACCTGGACTGGCAATTCGTTTCGCTTATGATATCACACATGTTACATTGCCACTCTGCCAACCCATCCCACCCTCTCCCTCTCCCACAGAGTCCAAAAGGCCATTCTATACAACTGTGTCTCTTTTGCTGTCTTGCGTACAGGTTTATCATTACCATTCTTTCTTTTCTTATTTCATTCCTTCATTCATGAGGACCTGGACCAGAGATTCAGGTCAAAGTGGCAATTTTCTTAGTTTATTTTTATGTATTCTTTGGCTACGCCACGCAGCATGCAGAATCTTAGTGCCCTGATCAGGGATCGAACCCATGCACCCTGCAATGGAAGTGCAGATTCTTAACCATTGGCCTGCCAGGGAAGTCCCAAAGTGGCAATTGTCCTGTTATAAAACAAACCTCATTTCACACCTCCAATCCTTCCAGCACACTGTCATCAGTTTCTAGCCTTTTATCAAAGGCTGGAAGCACCCCAAACTTTATGCCGCCTCTACTTTCAAGAGCAAAAGCAACAATGACAATAAGTTCTAGGGATCTAACGTACAGGGCAGTGTGGTGATTAAGGCTGGCAGTACTGTATTATATACTGGGGGCTTCCCTGGTGGCTCAGATGGTAAAGAATCTGCCTGCAAAGGTACAATCCCTGAATTGGGAAGATCCCCTGGAAGAGATCATAGCAACCCACTCCAGTATTCTTCCCTGGAGAATCCCCAGGGACAGAGGAGCCAGGCAGCTATAGTCCATGGCATTGCAAAGAGTCAGACATGACTGAGTGACTAAGCACAGCACATTAAATACTGGAAATTTGCTTCAGGAATAGATCTTCAATGGTCTTGCCACAAGAAAGACATGGTAATTGTGTGGTAATTATGTGACAGGACAGAAAGGCTAGCTAACCTATAGTGGTAATCATTTTGCAACATAATATGTATATCAGATCAACATATATGTGTACACTTTAAACTTACACAGTGCTGTATGTCAGTTATAGCTCAATAAAGCTGGGAGGGGGCAAGTTTTTAAAAAAACAACAGTGACAAGAATAACAAAAAGGAAGCAAGGTGAAGAAGCCCCTAAGGGCCTATCTGGCCACCTGCTTTGGTGTGAGGACTGGAAAGTACACAGAGAGATGACCATCTCAGTGAACTGGGCTGGTTCACCAGACTTCCAAAGGAATCTTAGGTTCCAGAGAAGCTGGAGCACGGGGGCAAGGTGTGCTGGGGGTATGGGCCAGGCCCAGCTGGGTGTCCATCACGTGCATAATCATGTCACCTGCTCCAAAGCCTCTTAAGGACTTTATGGATACAACCAGGGGATTGTCTGCATGATTCCCTTAATGTTACTGTAACTTACAAGTAACTGTTCTCTCAGCAAAGCAAAAACATTGTTAACACAGTGGGGTGGAGGCTCTAGAGATTCCATAGCTACAGAACAGTCTTTCTTGGAAGGTCCAGATTCTTCATCCCCCAGATATGTTGGCATCAACCTCCTAGAGCTTTTCACTATGGATGTACTTTGCTCCAAAGAATAAAAACAGTGTAGAATCACATTCAAAATAGATATTGTTAGTGATAGAAACTTGGGCTACTCTGGTGGCTCAGATGGTAAGGAATCTGCCTGCAAAGCAGTGAGACCTGGCTTTGATCCCTGGGTCGAAGGGAATGGCTACCCACTCCAGTAAACAGTACAAACCAAAACTGTCTGAGGCTAAAACTGCAGAAGAATTTAAGTGTTAACACATAAGAAAGAGAAGAGAGAGGGAAGGGTAGAAAAAAAGAGGAAAATGGGAGGGTGAGAGAGAGAAAGAGAATCCATCTTTCTGGTTATGGGCAAATTGGAATATATGACTCTGAAAGGAAAAGATAAAAATTGACACAAACACACAAAAAGACAAAAGAATGCTCAGTTCAGTTCAGTTGCATCCAATTCTTTGTGACCCCATGAACTGCATCACACCAGGTCTCCTTGTCCATCACCAACTCCCAGTTTGCTCAAACTCATGTCCATAGAATCAGTGATGCCATCCAACTATCTCATCCTCTGGCATCCCCTTCTCCTCCTGCCTTCAATCTTTCCCAGCATCAGGGTCATTTCTGATGAGTCAGGTCTTCCCATCAGGTAGCCAAAGTATTGGAGTTTCAGCTTCAACATCAGTCCTTCCAATGAATACCCAGGACTGATTTCCTTTAGGATGGACTGGGTGGATCTCCTTGCTGTCCAAGAGACTCTCAAGAGTCTTCTCCAACACCACAGTTCAAAAGCATCAATTCTTCGGTGCTCAGCCTTCTTTATGGTCCAACTCTCACATCTGTACATGACTACTGGAAGAACCATAGCCTTGACTATATGGACCTTTGCAGCCAGTAGTATCTCTGATTTTTAATATGCTGTCTAGGTTTGTCATAGCTTTTCTTCCAAGGAGCAAGTGTCTTTTAACTCCTTGGCTGCAGTATGAAAGAATGCTAGCACTGGCTAAGACAACAGAAGGTAAAATCAAATTTTGACCAAAATTGCAGTCTGCACATTTTGAGGGGCGAAAGGTGAACTAGCTGGAAATAATAAAGCTTATAAAGGTAAAAACTTGGTGGGAAAGTTTTTAAACTTTAGTTTATTTAATTTTTGGCCCCACACTGCAGCATGTCGGATCCTAGTTCTCCAGCCAGGGATCAAACCCACACCCCCTGCATTGGCAGGTAGACTCTTAACCACTGGACCATTGGGGAGGTCCCTGGTGGGAAAGGCTCATAAGGAAAAAAAAAAAAAAAAACAGAGACTAAAAATTTGCACAGGAAAAAAACAAAAAGAAAACTAATCGTAATGAAAATAATTTTAGTAAAATGGAAACAGTTTAACTGTGGTTTCTCAAAAATTGATCAAAGAATTAAATTAATTAATGGAGTTGGAGCTTTTCTCAACTACAGATGCACTTATTTAGAGTTGGGTCTTGTTTCTTGTAATCATGAATTCCAAATGCCTCAAATGTTTTATACACCTATTGGCAACCCATTAGCCCAGGCTTTCTAGGGATGCTGTAAGAGAGTACCGCAAACTGGCGGGCTTAAACCTAGTAAAAATTTATTTTCTCATGTTTCTGGAGGCTTGTGCTTGTGCTCAGTCGTGTCCGACTCTTTGTGACCCCGTGGACTGTAGCCCACCGGGCTCCTCTGTCCATGGGATTCTCCTGGCAAGAATACTGGAGTGGGTTGCCATTTCCTCCTCCAGGGGATCTTCCCATCCCAGGGATCAAAGCGAGTCTTCTGCATTGCAGGCAGATTCTTTACCTTTGAGCCACTTGGGAAGCCCATTTTTGGAAGCTAGAAATCCAAAATCAAGGGCTATGAGCCCTCTGAAGTGCCAGGGAAGAATGTTTCTTTGCTTCTCCCTAAATTCTGGTGGTCGCCAGCAATCCTTGCCATTCCTTGGTATACAGATATATCATACTTATATTGTTGGTGTATAGTCTCTGCCTCTGGCATACATGGCCTTCTTCTCTGTGTATCTGGGTCCAAATTTCCCTCTCTTTTATTTTTTGACACACTGTGGAGCATGTGGGACCATAGTCCCCTGGCCAGGGATCAAACCCTCACCCCTTGCATTGGAAGCGTGGATTCTTAACCACTGGACCACCAGGGAAATCCCTCCTTCTTATAAGAACACCAATTAGATTGGATTTTAGATTCACCCTACTCCAGTCTGCTGTTGCTGCTGCTAAGTCTAACCCTATGTTAACTTGATTACCTCTGCAAAGACCCTCTTTCCACACAAAGTCACATTCACAAGTTCCCGCCAAGTGCACGTAAGTTTGGGGAGAATGCTATTCAATGCACTATACCAGGTCAAGCTCAGATCTGGGGTGCCTGTGTCATCCACCTTGAGCACACCCAACCCTGTCCTTAGCGGCATGAAAAGAGATGCCTTTAATACTGTGGAGGAAGAAAGATTTATTTCCCAAGCTGAAACCAAACTCTCTCCCCTGGGCAGAAATAACAAGGTTGGAAGACACTTGTCCTGGTTGACTGGTCTGCCCCTAGTTCTGCATGGCTGGTCTCCCTTTACTCAGACTTGCCATTCCCTCAGCAAACCACAGAATGCATGTATGTGTCCTTCAGACACCCTATACAGACATTACTTGCACAAGATTTGCACACAAACTCCTGGATCCACAGAGTACTGGTCTGAGAAACAAAAGAATATGTAAATACCACTCATTGGAAAAGACCCTGATGCTGGAAAAGATTGAAGGCAGGAGGAAGAGGGGACAACAGAGGATGAGATGCTTAGATAGGCATGAATTTGAACACTTTCTGGGAGATAGTGGAGGACAGAGGAGTCTGGTGTGCTGCAGTCCATGGGATCACAAAGCGTCAGACAGGACTTAGCGACTGAACAACAAAATACCCCTCAATCACCTGCAACCTGTCGGCCTGAGATGTTGTTTTTTCTCTCTGGTGAGAAAGAAGACCCACTTTTTATGATCAGTTATAAACACTGTTGACTTATAGTCACAACCGAAAAGTTGAGAGTTATGTTTTATTCGGTGGAAGTTTTTAGGACTTAAGCCCGGGAGACAGAATCTCAAGTGACCCTGAGAGAACTGCTCCAAGGAGTTAGGGGGAGGGGTCAGGTTACATAGAAGTTTGCAACAAAGGGCAGGTAGTCTGAACATCAACAGTATTTTGTGAATTGAAGAAAACCAGACACCAGTGAAGGAATTTAGCGCTTTTCCATGTATGGGAAGATGCCAGAGTCTGGGCTCACTGAAATCACTCCTTTCATATGCATCTCAGCTATCTGGGGCCAATATCCAGTGCTTTCATATCGAGTCCGTCAGTGCTCACTGTAGGGAATGGCTACAGCCCGATGACTCTCAGGTCACACAGATATTCTCCTTTCTGAGTGCCCTTAGGGCTCAGGTATTCATATTTGGACGGCCAGAATAACTGATAACTGAAATCCTTGTTTACTGACATGGCAGGAAATACTCCAGTTCTCAACACTCACAGATCTACAAGCCCTCCAAGATACTATGTATTTTTAAAGTGAGCTTGAACCAAGTACCAGCAGAATTCTTTCAGTCCTGCCAGGGAAGTCTGGGGTTTCTAGGAGACATTAGCCATCATTGTCATCAAAATGGCAGGTGTTCAGCAGTGATATGATGTTTGTGTATTTGAGAAAACCCTCTGGCTGAAGTGCTAATTATTTTTTTCTAAATAAAGCCCAACTTAATTTTCAATTATTTTCCCATCGTCACTGATTGACCATGCTGTCCTTTTTGTCACTAAATTTCCTTTGAACTAGTGTTTTCCAGCCATCTGTCGTGGTCCAAGGTTGTTCTATTCTTTGATCAACACTCCATTTTTTTTTTTTTACTACTGTTGTTATTGTTGTTCAATGTCTTACTCTTTGCAACCCCATGGACTACAGCGTGCCAGGCTCCCCTGTCCTCCACTATCTCCCAGAGTTTGCTCAAATGCATGTGCATTGAGGCAGTGATGCTATCTAACCATCTCATCCTCTGCTCCACTTTCTCCTTTTGCCTTCAATCTTTCCCAGCATCAGGGTCTTTTCCAATGACACTGCAGCCCGTGGCCAGAGTATTGGAGGTTCAGCTTCAGCATCAGTCCTTCCAGTGAATATTCAGGGTTCATTTCCTTTAGGATTGACTGGCTCGATCTCTTTGCTGTCCAACAGATCCTCAAGAATCTTCTCCAGCACCACAATTTGAAAGCATCAATTCTACAGCACTAAGCCTTCTTTATGGTCCAATTCTCACATCCATACATGACTGTGGGAAAAATCATAGCTGTGACTATATAGGCCTTTGTCGGCAAAGTGATGTCTCTGCTTTTTAATATGCTGTCTAGATTTGTCATAGCTTTCCTTCAAGGAGCAAGCATCATTTAATTTTATTACTGTAGATTTGTAATATTTTATCCCATAGGTTCCTTCCCTGATATAGTCATTGGTTATTATTCCAGGTGACTTGCTCTAATAATTTATTCTCTATATCCCCTCTGGGTGGAGACTCTTAAAATTCAAATTTTCTCTGCTTTTCTATCAAAGCTTCCTTTCAGGGGCTGCCATGGATGGGTGTGCAGGTTGTATACTGTACAACCACATGGTCACTAGTCACATCAACAGGCCTGTCTGTCCAATTTTCATATTTACAGTACTTTTATTGGTTTTCCAAGATGCACATTGGTTCACATTTCTAACATCTCTGAAACAGATATGGACCTCCCACGGATGGTAGGCCATAGCTTAATAAGGGTGAAAAGTCATGATGTTATAACATTTCTGGCAAGACCACATAGGTGGTAAGTGGCAGAGCTGAGATTTAAACCCAGCAAGACAAATCTACAGTTGTACTTTAATGCAGAAGTTATGCTACGTACTGGGAGGGATTCCTGGGTCTGGTCATCTGGAAGAAGACAAAATTTTTTGTCCATAACGTAAAAGCATGTGTGTAGGTGCCTGTCAGCAAAAGCACATGGGTGGGGTGGAAACTCAGAGGAAACTGGAAACTGTCCCCCCCCCCCCCGGGGAGATGCCAGGACCCACAAGTGCTCCTTCTTGTCCAGCTCTTCCTTCTAGAGGAGATGCGAGAGCGCAAGTTCGATGGCTTTGCCCGCACCATCCAGAAGGCCTGGCGGCGCCACGTGGCAGTCCGGAAATATGAGGAGATGCGGGAGGAAGGTGAGAGGCTGCAGGTGGGCAGCGGGGGCTGAGGACGGATTGGCGTGGGGGAGCCAAACCATGACCTCTGCCCCCCCGGCCCTGTGCCCCAACAGCTTCCAACATCCTGCTGAATAAGAAGGAGCGGAGACGCAACAGCATCAATAGGAACTTTGTTGGGGACTACCTGGGGCTGGAGGAGCGGCCGGAGCTGCGTCAGTTCCTAGGCAAGAGAGAGCGCGTGGACTTTGCTGACTCAGTCAACAAGTATGATCGACGCTTCAAGGTGAGTCTGGGACCCTGCCCATGCCCCACCTTGCCCAAACACATCTGCCCATGTTGCTTGGAGAATCTCATGGACTGAGGAGCCTGGTGGGCTGCAGTCCATGGGGTCACAAAGAGTCGGACACGACTGAGTGACTTTACTTACTTACTTAATGTAAATACGGCTGTCCATCAGATATATCCTTGTATATAGCCCAGACACATTTGTCCATCAGATATATCCTCACCAAGTCAGACACATCTGTCCAGAACTGCAAGCTTACCTTGTTCAGAAGCTCTGACCACAGGACCACCTTCACTTATCCAAGACACACCTATCCATTAAGTATCCTCTCATGCAGTCTAGACAGACCTCTCAATTAAACACACCTTCACCTAGCATGGATATACCTGTGTGCAGGTAAACTCTCATCAGGCCTGGACACTCATGTCCAGCAAACATACCTTCACCTATCCTGTACCTGTTCATTGCCCACACACTCCTTTCTAGCCAGCATAACCTTATTAACCTCCCGTTTCTTATAAAAAGTAGCCACTCATATACCTTCATGTAGAAGGACCCTCCACTGACCTGTCCTTCACCTGACCTGCTGGCACTACCCCTCTGCCTGGGCTGATGCCCTGAGGCCAGGCTGCCCATCCCCAGGGCTCCTGGCACCAGGCTCTCTGGTCTTTCACCCTCACAGCCCATTAAGAGGGACTTGATCCTGACACCCAAGTGCGTGTATGTGATCGGGCGGGAGAAGGTGAAGAAGGGGCCTGAGAAGGGCCAGGTGCGTGAAGTCCTGAAGAAGAAGCTGGAGATCCAGGCGCTCCGGGGAGTTTCTCTCAGGTGAGGTCCCCTACTAGCACCCTTCATCCTGTCACCCCATCTGTCACTCTGAACATGTTACCTTCTATACCTGCAACTTTCTCTTGGTCCTATCTGTCACCTTCACTTGCCCTCGCATTCATGGTCATTTGCCAACAGCACCGGTCCCCTCCCCTGACTTCTCTATTACCACCTTTTCCAGCTCCTTGCCACCTCTCCCGTTTGCCCCCACCTGTGTCATCCTCATTTGCCCCTCCCCTGTTGCATCTCAAATATCAGTCCTGCCAGCCTCACCTGCTTTTCCTCCCGCCCCTCCCCCAGCACGCGGCAGGATGACTTCTTCATCCTCCAAGAAGACGCGGCCGACAGTTTCCTGGAAAGCATCTTCAAGACTGAGTTCGTCAGCCTCCTGTGCAAGCGCTTCGAGGAGGTGGTGCGGAGGCCCCTGGCCCTCACCTTCAGTGACACGTACGACCCCCACCTCCCGTACCACCCTCGGGCTTGGCTTGGCACAGCGCCCCCTCCCCCGCCTCACAGACTGACCGAAATGCGCCCTTGCCTTGCCCCCTCCCATCTCAGCCCGGGTCCGCAAGGATGGGATGAGGAGGTGACCCCTGCTTGGTGGGTGGGGACCACAGCTTCCTCCTCTCCTCACAGACTACAGTTCCGGGTGAAGAAGGAGGGCTGGGGCGGAGGTGGCACCCGAAGCGTCACTTCTCGCGTGGTTCCGGCGACGTGGCGGTGCTCAAGGCTAGCGGCAAGGCTCTCACAGTCAGCGTGGGTGACGGACTGCCCAAAAGCTCCAGTGAGTCTGCGCAGAACCAGGAGATTGGAGCACAGGAGGCTGGCCCTGTAGGGGGTGGGATCAGAGACAGGGACCAATCAAGACCGTGGGGCGGGGCCAGTGAGGGAGATCAAGAGTGGGTAATGGACGAGGCCACGAAGAAGGTAGGGCTAGAGAGGCGACCAATAAGTGAACGAGAAATATGGAGGGGCGTGGCCATACAGTGTGTCAATTGCCGAATGGGAAGATCTTTGGAGAGGGCGGGCCCAAAAGCCAATGAGGGGTGGGTCCTGGAGAGGCGGGGCCAATTACTGGGGCTTCGCTAATAGTTCAGCGGGTAAAGAATTCTCCTGCAATGAGGGAGACCAGGGTTCGATCCCTGGTTTGGGAAGATCCCCTGAAGGACGGAAAGGCTACCCACTCTAGTATTCTGGCCTGGAAAATTCCATGAACTGTATAGTCTACAGGCCCGCAAAGAGTCGGACACGACTGAGCGACTTTCACTCACTCAATCAGTATTCCAGTAACTAAGGGGCTCTGTCCTGATGAGAGAGCCAGTGAGTTAGGGGGCGGGGCCCAGAGTAAACCGGACTTGGGGGTGGGGCCAAGAATCACACTCAAATCCCTCTCTCTTTTCCCCTTTCCCTTTCAGAGCCTACACGGAAGGGGATGGCCCACGGAAAATCTAGAAGGCCAGGCCAGACTGCTACCCGGGCAGCTCCCGGGCCCCCCAGAGGTGAAGAGACACCTGCCACTAAATTCTTCCTTGCCTCCTGTGGGCTCCAAGGCCTAGGACAGACCTCCTGTCAACGGGATCTTACAAACAGTGGACCACGCTCTTCTTTTTTGTCCAGAACTCTCTATAACTCCCAATCTCCCATAGAATAAAGGCTAAGCTTAGTTTGGTATTCAAAAACCCTTCAGATTCTGACCCCAGCTAACCACTGACCTCTCTCTTCTCCCATCTTAAACTCCTGTCGTGCAAGCTGCATCTTACTTTACCAATTTACCAAATTTTGTCTTCCCTCCAGGCGTTTGTTTGAGCTGTTTGCTCTGCCTATCTCTCAAACTCCTATTCTGTATGAACTCCTATTCATCCTCTAAGACCCACCCACAAAAGCCCTCCTACAGAAGTAGGTGGGGGAAAATCTTACCCCTGGCAGAGTCTCAATCTATGCCTTCCTTACCCCAGGGTCTCTTTCTCCAGGCTAGTCCTTATCATACAGAGTTGAGAGTAGCTGCCTCTTCCCTCAAGGAACTTGGAGCTAAGTCCTCCTCAAATCCTGCTAGCATCACCCTGACAAATGCTCCCATCCTTACTCTTGCTGCAGGCCTGGACCGCAATGGGGTGCCTCCCTCTGCCAGAAGGGGCCCCTTGCCCATGGAGATCACATCTGGAGGGGGATCCCAGAGGCCACCACAGGGCCCTCCGTCCTCAGCCTTGGGGGCCAGCAGACGCCCACGGGCACGGCCCCCTTCGGAGCACAACACAGAATTCCTCAATGTGCCTGACCAGGGCGTGGCTGGGTAGGTGGTGTGGGAGGGCAGCCCCAGAAATGGGATGGGGAGTGTCTGGGGCTGTGACAAGTGCCCTCGTGTGCCCACAGCATGCAGAGGAAGCGCAGCGTGGGACAGCGACCTGTGCCTGGTGTAGGCCGACCTAAGCCCCAGCCACGGACGCATGGCCCTAGGTGCCGGGCACTGTACCAGTATGTCGGTCAAGACGTGGATGAGCTGAGCTTCAATGTGAACGAGGTCATCGAGATCCTTATGGAAGGTGTGTGTGCCAGGGCAGAAACAGAAGGACACCTCCAAGGTCTAGAGGTCACCTCCTAAGCAATCCTGGGAGCCTGGCCTCACTGCATCACATCCAATACCCCAGCCTCATTTTTCCCACCTGTCAAGCACTAGGGCCAATAACAGACCTACCCTGTGAGTTGGAAATGGGCCTTGTCTGGATGGCCCAGGCCACCTCTACTTTGACCCTGGGTTGCACCTAGAGGAGCTTCAACAGCACCCTCTGCAGGTGGGTGGGGGAACATCTTAGGAGTTATTCCTGGGTCCCCCATGGGGATCAAGGGGAGGGACCTATATAAGAAGGATGAGGAAATAGCACTAGTGGAGGGTCTAGAAGATGAAAGTGTGAGCCAGGGGCAAGGCAAATGCTCGTGCTGCTCAATCCCTTCTTTCTGTCTTAGAGAAGACAGTCTGCCCACACAGAACCAGCATGAAGGCTTTTTCTGGGGTGAGCTGGGCATGGGATTATATCTTCTCCTCTCCCACAGATTCGTCAGGCTGGTGGAAAGGCCGGCTGCATGGCCAGGAGGGCCTCTTCCCCGGAAACTATGTGGAGAAGATCTGAGTGGGGCGGGGGCCTGGGACCTGCCCTCCCACCTGCCCGCCTGGATCCTGCAACATGGGTCTCGTTTCCCTCGGCTGCATTGGCCAGAAGGTCCAGTTCTGTGACCTCCAGCCCAGCCTAACCCAGGCCCTGGGGCTGGGGTCACCACTGGAGCCCCTGTCCCCCTACCCCGGCCCGGGACCCTGGCCTCCCACAAGTCATACCTGTTTCCTCCTGTGTCAAACAGGGCTAACACGACCTACCTCACAGCTGCCTTGTGAGTAGGATATGAGCTGTGTCCCGGGGCAAAGAGCCAAGCACATGTGGGGGGACATTGACAAGCTTGACTTCCCTCCTCTCATAAACGAGGCAATAAATGTTTGCTGAGTGAAAATACGAATTAACTTACTGAGCACCAACAAGGACTGCCTTTTCATAACCTTGTGAGGTAGGATCAGCAAACAACCCCATTTTACAGATGGAAAAATGGAGGCCCAGGGAGGTTTAGTCACTCACCCAAGATTCCAGAGCCAAGTCTTGAACTCAGATACACTCCCATCCCTCACAAAGCTTGAGTTTGTCTCACTTGCTGGCTTCCAGAAGCTACATGCCAGCTCTCCTGCAGAAAATGTTCTGGTGGGCCCTGTCAGCTTTTGATCTACACATCTCCTCAATACCAAACCCAGCTGGGACCCTGAGGAAGGAGGCAGGTCCCACATGTCCCCCCATAATCCACTCAGAGTCATCCTTGGACCCTGCCCCCAACCCATGTCTCACTCACCTGGAGTATGGACCGGTTCTGACATTTGAGGGGTTTCTGCACTTATGTCATGGTGAAGGAGAGGTCAGCCTGGCTACCTGTCCACCCCTTCCAGCTGTCCTAAAACCAGTGCTGGAGTCTGAGCCTTTCAAACCTCCCCACACATGCAGGTGAATCCTTGGATCTGAGCCTAAGGATTTTGACTTTCTAAATGAATACTCCCTCTGTGCTCAGCCCCACAAAGAGCAGTCTGTCTGGGACAGATGGAACCAGATAAGTGAGGTCAGGCCTGAGCCAGAGAAGGGACAGGGGCTAGAGCAGGGGACAGGGGTGCAGAGAGAGAGTGTAGGTGTTGCTGGAGGAGCCAAGAAGGATGAAAGGGTCAGCAGACCTTGATGGCGAATACTACACAGAGTGATCTACACTGTGATGGAAGGACTCCAGATAGAAGACACCTACCCATCTGGAGGATGGGAGATAGGTATCGAAGAAAAACTGGCCAGAAGAGCCTTCTTCAGGATCCACACCTACCTGGAAAGCTGAGCGTGGCTGGAGAGAAAAAAAAATCCCAGTTGTGCAACTATGCCTCAACAGCTCTGTTATTAGTCAATCATTACATAAACATTTAACCTGTCTCCTGAATTGTGGGCTTCCCTGGTGGCTCAGACAGTAAAGAATCTGTTTGCAATGCACGAGATCCAGGTTTGATCCCTGGGTCAGGAAGATCCCCTGTAGAAGGGAATGGCAACCCATTCCAGTATTCTTGCCTGGAAAATCTCCTGGACAGAGGAGGCTGATGGGCTATAGTCCACAGGGTTGCGCTTTCGCGTTTTCACACTTCACAATCTCTTGAATGTCCCTGGTTGCCTCCCTCTATGATTTTTGCCCCTCCACTGCCTGGCTACCACTGTGCATGTCCTCAGCAACACTTAGATTGGGGGACAGACTGCGGGAGGACTGTGTGAGCCACAACACCATCAGCTGGGCATTTCCTGGTGTTGAAGGGGAATGAAGGCTTCTGTCTCCTTTCTCTGCCTTAGAACTCACCATGCAGACTGCCCCTCTTCCCAGGAAGAGGTATAGTCCTGCAGCCCCACTGCAATAGCCATCACCACTTTTGCAGGAAGTAGGGCTATTCACTGGGGATGAAGAGGAGAGTAGGTTTGACATCTTCTAGCAGACAGCATCTCATATCTAGGTTATAGCATCTTCAGACTGCAAACCTCAGTAATCTTAGCCCCGCCCATTCAGCAACATCCTGTTGACTCTGTTACAAAGTTTCTTAAATCGGGCCCCTCCTCTCCCCTTCTTGGTTCTCTGTCCTTTCTGAGACCTCACTCCACCCTTCGAGATTGCACCAACCTCCCCTGCAGGCACCCACACGCACACACACCTCCACCCTTCCTAAAAAGGATTTTTTAATGAGTTTTTAACCATATTAATGATAATCAAAAGAAAATTGTTTTTTTTTTTTTAATTCAGACAGCCCAAAAGTTTGAAAAATCTGTCCCTCTCACTGCAAAATTCCTGTCCATTCCTCCTCCACTCCAGTTTGTTGATGTCTCCTCCCAAAGATATTCTTGGCATATAAGAGCAGATAGGTACATATTAATGGAGTAGAAAATGGCCACCCCCTCCAGCATCCTTGCCTGCAAAATTCCATGGTCAGAGTCGTCTGGTGGGCTCCAGTCCATGGGGTCGCAAAGAGTTGGAATGACTGAGCCACTAAGCACTCACATGCACATCTTATGTACACAGACGGAAATACATTGTATATAAAGCCAACACTTGCCTAGAACTCTCAAAGGCTTAAATAATGTATTCCGGAGGTCTTAGATCAAAGATCCACTTTACTGTCCCTCCAAAGGACACCCAGCAATCAGATGGTGTTCCTCCCCCTGCTAAAAATTCATCAGCTAGAGTAGAGACCACACATCTCTTTTCCACAGTTCACTAGGTCCCTGAATGACCTTTCTTGAACCATGTCTAGTTCTGATCTTCACTCCCTGCCTCCACCTGGCTCCAGCAGTAAGCTGATCACTTCATTGTTTCCTGAAAAAGATAAGCTTGTCCCTCAACTCAGGCCACTTGGACCAGCTATTCTTTCTTCCCACAGCGATGTGACCCCCTGAACTTCCACTGAATAACTCCCTCCTGACAATCATGCAACAGCTCAGAGGTCATCTCACAGAGAAACTTCCCTGGCCCATGATCATCACATCCTTCTGGGCTTCCCCCCGCCCCCCTTTATTGTGCTCAGCCAGCCACTCAGTCATCACTGATTCTTTGCAACCCCATGGACCGTAGCCTGCTAGGCTCCTCTGTCCATGAGATTCTCCCCAGCAAGAATACTGGAGTGGGTTGCCATTTCCTCCTCCAGGGGATCTTCCTGGCCCGGAGATCGAACCAGCATCTCTTAACATCTCCAGAATTGACAGGCGGGTTCTTTCCCACTAGCGCCACCTGGGAAGCCCTTTTTCCTTTATGGCATTTAATATAACCATAAGATCATTTCCCGCATTTGTTGATTCATTGTGTTTCCCCATTTTAAAACGCGAGTGCCCCTGAGAGCAGGACTGTTGGCCTGTCCTGTTCATCTCTGGATCCCCAGACTCTAGCACAAAGTAGGCACGCAAGGAACGTAAGTTGGATAGGTGACTCATTTCATGCCAGGGTTCTCCACCTATTCTCCTGAAAACACACACACACCGCTCCATCTTCAGGCTACACACGTTCCGGGTGTCCTGAGGACGGAAAGTGAACTTGATTCCCGCCCTTGGCTATCTCAACAGATCCATTCCAACTTCCAGACTAAGTGCATTGAAAATGTTGACGTCCGCGGCAATTTCCCTCCAAAGAGGCAGCTCTCTAAACATGACCTCAAAACTGCGAACTGCTGTTTATCCCCCTTCGAGATATGGTGACAGGGCGGGAGGAAATGAAGATGCTCATTTTGCACAGGGAACACAAAGGCCCGGGAAATTTTTAATCCTAGATCTCTGTTCACATTTTCTGGGCATAGCTGCTGCTGCTGCTGCTGCTGCTAACTCGCTTCAGTCGTATCCGACTCTGTGCGACCCCACAGATGGCAGCCCACCAGGCTCTGCCGTCCCTGGGATTCTCCAGGCAAGAACACTGGAGTGGGTTGCCATTCCCTTCTCCAATGCATGAAAGTGAAAAGTGAAAGTGAAGTCGTTCAGTCGTGTCCGACTCTTCGCGACCTCGTGGACTGCAGCCCACCAGGCTCCTCCGTCCATGGGATTTTCCAGGCAAGAGTGCTGGAGCGGGGTGCCATTGCCTTCTCCCTCTTGGCATAGCAGTTCGAGAGAATCCTGGATCTCAGACCCCGCCTCCTCGCTGAGCACTGTGCGCGGACCCCGCCCCTGTTCTCGCGAGAGCTAGGAGCCGAAAAATGGCGCCGACGTGAGCGCGAGCCCGCGGCCACCGAAGGAGTCGCCGCAGCTTTAGTTGGAGCCGCTGGAGCCGCGGGAACAAGAGGCTGAACCAGGCTGAGGATGGTGAGCGCGGCACCGGGGATGCGGACGCGGCGAACAAGCAGGGACTGGCGGGGAGCGGCCTTCTAAGCCTCCAGCCGACCCCGCCTCCACATCCGGGCAGTCGCCTGCCGCTGTCACTCAGGGAGCACCCTACCCCCTACTTCCGGTCCTGGCTTCGACTGGGCCACGCCTACAGGGCTCAGGCACCGCCCCCTGATCTTTATATGTTAGGGGTCCTAGCACCTCCAGTTCGCCTGCACAGCTCGAACCCCTGTGGTAGATATATCTCTGGCCTCAAACACCCACTTGGCCACTTCTGGCCCTCTTGAATCTTCCTAGCCGCGCCCTGTTCAGAGCCCCGCCTTTGCGACGCCCGCTCCCTTTGGACCACGCCCCTGCCTTGTAGTGGGGTCCCCCCAGCTTTCCAAGTTAGGATTAGAGCATGCTTCTTATCATATAGGGGCTTCCTGGAAAGGTACCCTCTTCTCATTTGGCACACCCCCAACTGTCTTCCGAAGGACGAGGACACTGGAGGCAGACGTTCAACCCCCTCACCCACTGCCTCTCCTTAGTATGGGAGCCGACTGGGTGACGTCTCTGGGGCATTCGCTGTTTCAGAAACACCCAATGGTTATGGCGGGGTGAAGGTGTTCCCCTAGCTGACGAAGGCAGACCCTGGGCCCAAGGGGTTCTCCCCACCTCTTCCTTCCACCAGGATGAGGAACCCTCGGGGCTCAGCCCGGACATGCCGGCTACTGCAGAGCCCAGCTCCAATGAGACCGACAAGGGGGTGTCCCCAGTTGTGGCTGCTATAGCCAAGTCCTCTTCCATGGAGGAGGAGCCGGGCCCTGACCGGGCAACCACACCCCCAATGTGGGAACGTGGAGGGCCCACCGGAAGGACCCAGCAGGGTGCCTCCCCAGCCCCAGACAGTGGCCATCCCGGACCTGGACACAGCCTTGGCCCAACCAGCACTGTCTCCGGGACCAGTGAGGACCTGCGGCCTCCCAGACGACGCCCACCACCAGGTGACACGTGATGGGACCTTCTGGGGGATCACAGGCCTGGAACAACAGAAGTGCAGACTACTGAGTATCTCCAGACTGAGGGCCCACCTAGAGGGAATCACCGCTTAATGAGCCCCATTGCGTGCCAGGCTGTGGCTCCAAGGAGGAGCCAGGGAAACTCAGCCGCTACTTTCTGGTGGGGGAGGCAGAGGGTAAAGGCCTCAGTAAGAAACCATAGTTAGTAGTTGCAAGGTAGTTGCAGCCCCATAAATGCCCCTCTGAGGCAGAGCCCTAAACAGCGTGGATGACGAAGGGATGGTGACCCTCCCCCTGCTTCTGTGCATCCTTCAGGGAAGCAGATACCATGCTCCAGCCCAGGCTGCTGCCTCAGTTTCCCCAGCGTTCGAGACCTGGCACAGCATCTGCGTACCCACTGCCCACCCACACAGTCCCTGGAAGGTAGGGCCAGGGTAGATGGTGGGGAGGCAGGTTAGGGTGGGAGCGGGCCGAGCCTCCGGGCCAATCCTGGCCACCCCACTCCACTCCTCTGTCATTCATCCCTGCGCCGCCAGGCAAGCTCTTCCGCTGTTCCGCCCTGAGCTGCACCGAGACCTTCCCCAACATGCAGGAACTGGTGGCCCACGGCAAGCTGCACTACAAACCAAACCGCTACTTCAAGTGAGACCTGGTCCACCGTGACCTCTGCTGGTGTGGGGGACCAGGCAGCTCCCCTTGACCACCGATTTTGACAGCTACTACCTGGGGTCCTGGCTTTTCTCCCTTCCTTTTCCTAGGGGATTGAATCAGGAAGAGGACGTGATCTAGGACCAGCTTTGCCCTTACCTGCCCAGAAGAGACTGGTCCCTAGAGCCAATCCTAGGGACCCCGAGGGCGGGGCTTGGGAGGGAGTATGTGTTTGGAGGGGGGGGACATACATGGCACGATTCCGCCCAGTCCTCTGCCTCCCAAGAGGAAAACTGATCACCTAAGTCAAAAGTGAGACTTCCTTCCTCATCTTCCCAGGGTTCCGACCTGGAGAAGTCCGGAAGGGTCGCGACCACTGTGGGCGGCCACTTAGGGCAAACTCCTCCCCCGCAGATGTGGGAGTCAGGTTATTTGGGCCCAGGGTCCTTCACCACCCTGGAGCGGCGGCTCTCCAGGTTACCGCGGATAGGCCTCTCCCTAGGTCCCCTGGGAGACCCAGCCCAGCCCTGTGCCGCCCCCCAGGTGTGAGAACTGCCTGCTGCGCTTCCGCACGCACCGCTCGCTCTTCAAGCATCTGCATGTTTGCGCCGAGCATGCGCAAAGCCCAGCCCCGCCGCCGGCACCCCCGGCCCTGGACAGGGAGTCGCCGGCGTCCGAGCGCCCCCCGGAGTCCGATCCTGCGCCGGCGCCTGGCCTGCCGTACCCGCTGCTCGAGCCGTTCACGACCCCTGCCCCTGCCCCCACCGGGCCCTTTCTGCCCTACCTGAATCCCGCGCCTTTTGGCCTAAGTCCCCCACGCCTGCGCCCCTTTCTGGCCGC
>SJXQ01009068.1:317406-330197 GCA_006408695.1 Aepyceros melampus
CACCCACCCGCCCATCAGCAAATCTGCCACCCAACCTGGGCCGTCGGCCTGTGTGACAGCTGTCCTCGCAACAGGAGGTCCCGAGTCCTGCTCAGAGCTGGAAATCGGGACTGCAGGGAAGTGTTGAAATGAGGAAGGCATGTTGAGGCAACAAGGGCCGGCAGGAGGGCCTCACCCACCCGGCTCATTCCGACTCCTGAGTAAGCGTGAAGCTTACCGTGCCTCTTCCCTACTGAGAACTACCCCTTCCCTCCCACGGAGGCCGGGCTGGAGGTGGCCTTGGCCTGCCTCTGTTGGCAGGAGGCCCTCCTGGCCTGGCACAAGTCCTTCCTGGGGTTCGGAGGCCAGCACATGGCAGCGAAATCTAGAAATGAGTGACTGTTGAGAGGGATTCTGCTAACAGGATGCCCAAAGCTTGCAGGGCAGGACAGAAATTCAAGAAGCACTGACAGGATCTGAGACCAGGCTGGGGCTGTCCCCGCCTCTGCCCCTTCCTCCTCTCCCCTCCCCGCCTGGCCAGCAGACCCACCCCGTGGAGCAGAAGCCACAGTCACTTCCTGAAGGCAGCAGTCCTGGCCTGGGTCCCACTCGCCTTGTGGTCCGTCACCCTCCTGCAGCCATGGTGAGTGAGTCTCCAGGGCCTGGGAGAGCCCCACACTGGCTGGAGGTGAGGGATGCCACGGGTGGAAACCAGAGGGGCATATTCCAAAAGTGGGGTGGCAGAGGGGCAGGAAAGCTGTTGGGGACATGAGAATGACCGCCGCAAATGCCCAGAGGTTGAGCAGCAGCCGGGATCCACTTCTGGGACAGCTCAGGCTCCAAGGGCAGCGAGGGGCCGAGGCTGCGACTAGAAGGGGAGCGGGTGGGCCTGCTGGGGGGACTCCGCTCCCCCCAGGTCAGCATGAACAGCCACCAGGCAACAGGCAGCCAGGGTGAGTGGCAGGGGCTTCCTGTGGGTGACAAAGTAGGTCATGCACCTGCTGCCCAGCCTGCCCACCCCAGCAGTCCTCCAGGGCCTGACCTGCCGACCTGCCTTCTCCAGCCCCCTGGGAGCCTATCCCAGCCCAGCTGGTGGGGGTGCTCACAGAGGTTTCTCAGGCCCCAGGCAGAACTGCCACCCACCCTTGTTCTCTGGGTCAGGGGAGAGTGAAGCTCAGACAGGGCAGATGAGTGAGGTACTGCCCTCCCCCTCCCCAGTCTCCTAGATCCCAGGGGAAGCCAGGCCCAGGGGCCTGTGGCAGGGCCACTTCTGGGGTCATTTGTCGGTCAGAGCAGCCCTGGCCTACTCGTGTGTCTCCTGTGTCTGTGACCGAGGGCGTGGGTCCTGTCGAGACAGGCTCGAGATGGACTTCATGTGCCAGGGCTGGTGCGCCAGATCGGACTGGATGTGGCAGAGTGTATGCTGCTTGTCTCGGTGTCCATTGTATATATACAGAGAGAGATGTTTTGCCGTGCCGCACGGCATCATGTGGGCTCTTAGTTCCCCAACCCGGGATCGATGCACCTCCTGCATTGGAAGCATGCATGACGTCTCAACCACTGAGGCACCGGGAAGTCCCTAGTAGATTATTTCAACAAATAGTTACTGAGCATCTTACTGAGTGTGAGGCACTGGGAAGACAGCAGTGCTGCTGCCCTCGTGTCACGTTCAGGGGCATGGGGGAGGGAGTTCACACACACACACACACACACACACACACACACACAAAACCCTAAACAGTCAAGACACATTTGAAAAACAGTACTGGGTGGCAGTATAGCGGTTACGACTCCTTGCTTCCAATGCAAGGGGCACTGGACACACACACACACACACACACACAACCCTAAACAGTCAAGACACATTTGAAAAACAGTACTGGGTGGCAGTATAGCGGTTACGACTCCTTGCTTCCAATGCAAGGGGCACTGGTTCAATTCCTAGTTGGGGAACTAGCATACCATGTGCTACGTGGCATGCCAATAAATAGTAAAAAAAAAAACTAAATAAGTATTAAGTAAAAAAAAAAAATAGGATGATATAGAGTGGTAGGCACTAAGAGAAAAATCAGGCAGGTTGGGGGGATCAGAGAGTCCTGCTGCTACTGCTAAGTCACTTCAGTCGTGTCCGACTCTGTGCGACCCCATAGACGGCAGCCCACCAGGCTCTGCCGTCCCTGGGATTCTCCAGGCAAGAACACTGGAGTGGGTTGCCATTTCCTACTCCAATGCATGAAAGTGAAAAGGGAAAGTGACGTCGCTCAGTCATGTCCGACTCTTTACGACCGCATGGACTGCAGCCTACGAGGCTCCTCCGCCCATGGGATTTCCCAGGCAAGAGTACTGGAGTGGGTTGCCATTGCCTTCTCCAGAGAGTCCTAGGGGGATCCTTTTTTTTTATTTTAATCAGGGTGCTCTGGGAAAAAAGGCCTCTATCATATGGAATAAATGAGTAGAAACTCGGAAGAGGAGAGACCGTGCGGTGGGAAGTGTGGCCCAGGCAGGCCAGGTGGCAGGAGGCGAGCAGGAGAGGGAGGCCAGGGAGGCAGCAACAGGGGGAGGTCAGGCGTGCCGTTCAGGGGGCTCGTGAGCCTGGAGCTTTTACTGTGGGGAAGTGACAGAGCACACCCAGATTCGGAGCAGAGGAGCGAAGGCAGACTCAGGCCTCCTCTGGCTGCTGCGGGCGCACTGACCGGGAATTAGGGGTGTGGGGCGTCGGGGGCAGGAGAAACGAGGAGGAGCCTCTTACAGTAATGCAGGGAAGGCCGCCTCGCCTGGGTGGATTCCAGGACAGGGGTGCAGGTGGTCCAAACTTGTTCAGTTCCAGATATACTAGTATACATTTCTTGCTTTTGGCTGCACCGGGTCTTAGTGGTGGCATGTGGAATCTTCCGTTGAGGCACGTCAACTCTGTTGTGGCATGTGGGATCTACTTCCCCAAACAGGAGCTAGGAGACTTAGCCACCTGACTGCCAGGGAAGTCCCTCCAGATACATTTTGAAATGAGAAAAGAAAGGTCTAGGGACATGCAGGAGGGGAGGAGGAACTTGAGGATGCTCCACGGAGTTGGGTTGGGGGCGGGGATGGGAGCAGAAGGCCACAGGGGGCCCCAGGAGCTTGGGTCCAGAGAGGGGTGAGGTTGGTGCACATTCTGGGCCTAAGAGACGAGGTCAGAGGGCGTGTGGTAGTTCAGGAAGAGAGCCCGGCACTCTCATGGGGAGGCTGGAGACAAAAACATGGGAGTCTGGTCAAGAGAAGACAGTCAACGACAGAAGGCCAGGAAGAGGACAAGGGTGTGTGTCTGTGATCCGTCCGCTTATCCCCACATCCGTCTCTCCATGGCCCCCATGTGTATGAGTCCCTTGCCTGCCTGTGTCCCCTAGGGGAGTCATCAGGACTTCCGGAGCCTTCAAGCAAAGTTCCAGGCCTCTCAGCTGGAGACTGGCGACCTCCCCCAAAAGCCCCCGAAGCCTGAGTTCCACAAACTCCTCAAAAAGTTCCCACAGCCAGAGTTAGGCGAGCACCCCAAGAAGCCCCCACAGCCTGAGTTCACTGACCCGCCCAAAAAGCCCCCCAAACTTGAGTTCAGTGAACTCTCCAAGAAGTTCCTGCAGCCGAGGCCACGCCACTTCCCAGGAAGCCTGAGGTCCCTGAGGCCCCCTCTCAGAAGCCCCCGCAGCAGCCTGAGCTCAGCAACACCCCCTGGCCCCCCGTGGAGCCCAAGTTCAATACTCTTCCTAAGAAGCCCCCGCAGCCTGAGTTCTGTGGGCTCCCCAGAAAGCCCCCGCAGCCTCAGGCTGGTGGCCTCCCTAAGAAGCCCCTGCCACAGCCTGAGTCGAGTGAGGTCCCTCCAGTGCCCCTCTTAAAGCCCGAATTTGGTGAGCCCCACCCCCACTCCTCAGAGCCTAACTTCAGTACTCTTCCCAAGAAGCCCCCGCAGCCTGAGTTCTGTGAGCTCCCCAGAAAGCCCCCGCAGCCTCAGGTCACTGGCCTCCCTAAGAAGCCCCTGCCACAGCCTGAGTCCAGTGACATCCCTCCAATGCGGTTTTCAAAGCCGGAATCTGGTGAGCCCCATCCCCACTCCTCACAGCCCGATTTCAGTACATTTCCCAGAAAGATCACCCGGCCTCAGCTGAATGACCTCCCCAAGAAGCCCCTGCCACCTGAGTTTGGTGACCTCACCAGGACGTCCTCAGAGCCGGAGGTCAGTGTGGTTCCCAAGAAGCCACGCCAGTGTGAGTTCAAGGCGCTCTCCAAGAAGTCCCCACAGCCCGAGCCCGCCAGCCTCTCGAGGACGTCCTCGGAGCCTGAGTTCAATGTGCTCCCTTCAAAGCTTCTGCAGCCCGAGTGTCGGGGGCCCCCCCGCAAGTTCTCGCAGCCAGAGCCCGATTCTCTGCCCAGGAACCTCCCAAGAAAGCCCCTGCTCCCTGGCTCCTTTTCAGAGAGTTCGCTGCCCTCTGCTGTGGCGGGCTCCAGCCCCCGGGTCCAGCTCAGCCCAAGGTTTGGGGCCCGGCAGCAGAGATCAGGAGGCCTCACTCAGAGTGCTGGTTCCAGGCTGGGTCTCAGACCTGGTCACCTGCCTCGGCGGAGGCCTCTACCGCCGGCCAGCAGCCTGGGCCCTCCCCCAGCCAAGCCCCACTGCCCCCAGGGCCCAGGGATATCCAGAGCTTCCGGAGAGCTGCGGTAGCAGACACAGGTGGGTGTGGATGGCCCAGGTAGAAAGCAGGGGCGGGGAGGTCGACGCTCCCCGGCCTACCCACATCCCCACCTCCCATCTCATCTCTCTGCAGCTCTGCCCAGGACCTCCTCTTCTGCTGGCCTCCACTTCATCCCACAGTGAGCATGGGGAGTCAGGGAGCACAGGCATGGGTCACGCGGCTGAAACAGGCCCTCACTCATGTCAGGTATCCCTGCAGGGACCCAGACGAGGTGTACGATGATGTCGAGCCCACATACCACTCTGGACCTGGCCCCAGGAGCAGAGGTGACAGTGGGACACTCAGCCAGATAGTCTGCTGAAGCATCCGAGGAGGGGGAACAGTCATCACAGGGGCCTTTTCTGTGTTGCTAGTACCAGGCCCCATGACAACCCATATGCCTGAGGGATTGAAGCAGAGCTAGGGGAGAAAAAAAGAGAGAAAGGGGTCACAGAGGTCATGGCAGCTCCTGGTGGAGGAACAGGAAGGACAGCCAGAGGCCAGCAGCCTGACCACAGTGCGGCCAAGCCAAGGGTTGTGTCCCAGGGTGGCGGCCACAGACACGTAGAACAGGGGAAGAAGGCGATAGAGGGGCATTTTCCTGGTCTAGTGCTTAAGACCCTGACTCCCAACATGGGGCACGGGTTCCATCCCTGTTCCAGGAATAAGATCCTGCAAGCAGCGTGGCCAAAAACAAAACCAAAACCGGCGAGGATGTAATAGTGTATCACCAGGGACGACAGCAAGCAAGCTCAGGATAGGGATGAGGCTTAAATGTTGAGCCTGCACCTGGGTGTCAAGTGGAGGTGACCCTGAGCAAGGAAGAGGTGTCAGGAGACCCACAGGGGAGGTGCCTGAGGGGAAGGGCTTGGGCCTGAACTCAAGAGGGAGGGGGCTGGAGCCAGGGTGTGGCCGACCCTCCAGATCCGTGCGCTCTGGGTGTCCAAGGCCCCTTTTGTCTGTTTTCCATGCCTCCACTCCTGGAGAACAGGAGGAAGGCCAGGCAGGCCCAGCTCAGGGAAGAGGCATTCACCGACCTCACGTGAGAAGCGCACCCCATCTCCCCACCAGCACTCAATGGAATGTGCACTACGCCCCCTGCCCCATTTTATGCAAGTGGAAGCTTGAGACATGACTTGCCCCAGCTCACAGCCAGCACATGGGAGCCTCTGCCCTGGGCTGCTTCCTGCCCTTATCTTCGGAGGCTCTCCTGCCAGGGAACCTCTTGTCAGATACCTGAGGGGTCCCCACCTGCTGCCTCCTCACCAACCCAGCCCCCAACGCCTGCTGCCTCTATGGCTGTGACTCCTTCCTGGGCCCTGCTGCTTCTCCTGGGCTTGCTTTCCCCAGGGGCTGCTTGCAACACCCCTGTGAGCACAGAGCTTCCTGACAGGGCCCCTCTTGCTTCCGCTCTAGTGAGGCTCTGTGGCTCAGGTCTGGAGGGGGCCACTGCCCCTGGGGATGTGGATGCGGGGAGCGAGCACCTCTGAACGCTCCACCTCCAGCAACTATGCAGGCACGAGCTCACCTTTTTCTGTTTCTCCAACTTCAAGTAGACCAGACGCATCCTTAGCTTAGCTCACTGTCCCCCATCCTGTGCCAGTCATTCTCCAAGACTCTGACCCAGTATCACACGCTTGCCCAGCTCTCTCCCTCTCGAGGGGTGGGGGTGGGTGCTCACAATGGTGCGGACTGTTCCAAAGGCTGCTCTGCCCCTTTCCAGTCTGTCCCAGACCTGAGGAATTCTGGGTGCCTCCCTCCTACACTCTCCCTCACTTGGAGCAGTGGCTGCCCCCTGCACAGACAGGAAGCTCCTCGAGGGTCAGGAGCGGAGGGCAGCCCGCTCAGGATCTCACTGCCCAGGGTGCCGGGGCCACAGGACACCAGGGTCTGCCCTGCTCGGCTGCACCCAGGGCTGTGTGCTTAGGCTGCGGGAGGTGTATAGGAGCCCTGGGATGAAGTCAGGACTGCTTCCAGCTGGGTACCATCTCCAGCTCGGGTGGCCTCTGGGTGTGACTGTCACTTCAACACCAGGCTGAGGCTAGAGGCAAAAAGTGGGGAGGGAAGAGTGCACCATGCAGATATGCAGCCCCCTCCCCACCCCAGCAGCTT
This sequence comes from Aepyceros melampus, assembly GCA_006408695.1. Lineage (NCBI taxonomy): Eukaryota > Metazoa > Chordata > Mammalia > Artiodactyla > Bovidae > Aepyceros > Aepyceros melampus. Next base: position 324,195 of record SJXQ01009068.1, read on the forward strand.
GATGGCATGGGGGGCCTGGTGGTCTGGAATGCCCAGGGTGGCACTTCAAGTCATTCAGAGAGGACTGAAAAAAAAGCTGGGGGCTGCAGGTTCTAGATCCTTCACTCACCCAGTGTTCATGAGGCTCTCACTGTAAGCAGACCCTTGGCCAGCAGTGCCCTGACCTAAAAAGCTGGTCATCTAGGAGACTCCTTCCAGTCCAGTCTCATCAGCCAGACCAGGCAAGAACCCCAGCCCGACACAGCCCCTTCTCAGAGGCAGGCTTTGTTTGCTTTGAGGAAACACTTTTCTTGGCCTTCTTTTTTGACCCATACCTCATTAGAATTCCCAAAACCTACATGCTATAGGAGGGAGGGGTGAAACCGCCTCAAAAGCTGACAGAGAAGCCATGCCTCTACCATTTAATAGCTTGGTGGCCTTGGGCAGGCTGCCTTACCTCTCTTGCCTCCTCAGCAGGCAACTTGGGATGACAGCCATCAAGAAAGTTGAAAGAAGGGACTTCCCTGTTGGTTCAGCGGCTAAGACTTCACATTCCCAATGCAGGGGGCATGGGTTTGATCCCTGGTCAGGCAATTAGATCCCACATACTGCAACTAAGACCCAGCACAGCCAAATACATTTTTTAAAGAAAAGAAAGTTGAAAGAAATGGTTAATGGTTTCTGCCATGCCTGGCCTGTGGCAGGAGTTAGGAAAATGGAAGGCAATCTACTATGAGAGGCCTGGGCAGCAGAGGGTGAGGAGGAGACCCAAATCCTGAAAACTGACCAGGGGAACATCAGGCCACCAGAGCCAGAGGCCCACACTCAATGGCCCTGCCCTAACTTGGCGCTCTGACTGTCCCAGATGAAGTGCTGTCGGCTCAGCAGCACCCGTGGAGGCCACCTCAAGACCCGAGCTCAGGTACCAGAGGGAGGTGGGCAGGGCGGGGCTGAGCTGGGGAGAACAATAAAAGGGAGTCCCTGAGAAGCATAAGCACCTGATTCCTTGCTGGGGGGGTGCTCAGAAGGGAGAAGGTGCCCCTCCAGCCACCGCAGGTGCCGCCCACGGACCTCAAGTCCCTGAAGCAGCTCCGGAAGGCAGAGAAAGCTGAGCGGGAGTTTCGGAAGAAGTTCAAGGTATGAATGAAGAGTCCTGGGAGGGCTGGGCTTGGCCCCAGGTGGCCACCGCCCCACAAGGGGGTTCTGAGGGCGGCAGGGCAAGCGGCAGCTCTTGTGTCCCCCTCCCCAGTTTGAGGGGGAGATTGTGGTTCAGACGAGGATGATGATTGACCCCAATGCCAAGACTCGCCGTGGGGGCGGCAAGCACCTGGGGATCCGGCGTGGGGAGATCCTGGAGGTGATTGAGTTCACCAGCAAGGAGGAGATGCTGTGCCGGGACACCAAGGGCAAGTGTGAGTCGCCAGTGGAGGGCAGCCTGGGAAGGCAGACCGCCCGCCCCGAGGAGGGAGGAGACCTCACCCACCCCTCCCCCGCTCTCTCCACAGATGGCTACGTGCCAAGAACAGCTCTACTGCCCCTGTGAGTGCCAGGGCTGACTGGGGGCAGGGGGTGGTGGGGGTGTGTGACAATGTGGCAGGGTAACCCTGGCCGACCCAACTGTGCTCTCCACCAGGGAAACGGAGGTGTACGACGACGTCGCTGCCTGGGGTACGTAGATGCTCTGGGTGGATGAGACAGGTGGGGCGAGGTCCTCTGCCACTCCTCCAGGGGCTGCTGGCTACCTGCTCACAAAGGGTCACCGAAAGTCACCTTTCTTGGCAGACCCTTTGGACAGCCAACCATTGCCCTAGGGACAGTCAGGCCCTCAGGTCGTGGGGATGGACGGACAGCCCATCAGTCCAGTCACCTGCTGATAAGGAGCCCTGGACCCCAGCGGTTGCCTCTGTCTGGCCATGCCCACAGACCACATAAAGTCCTTTTAAAGTGACTCCTGTGTCTTGTCTTTTCTTTCCCTCCTAATGAGCACACACAGTGGAGCCATGATTAAATACTTGGGGGAAATCTGTGAGGTCAGGTCTCCTCACCACTCAAGGATAAAGGCCAGAAGGGAAAAAGGGAGGCAGGGGAAGGTGGCAAGGGAGGGGGCCACTTGCTACAAGCTGAGCTGAGGCACCAGGTCAGCTGCGGTCAGCAAGGAGAGGCAGATGCTTGGGGGCCCTCCACGTCCAGCGCGACAAGCAGCTGCTGCAGCTCCTCACAGGCAGTAGCCCAAGTAGCCGTCACATTGTGGAGAGAATGTGACCCAGCTGTGACCAAGTACAGTATCAAGTTCAGCCTAAACCTCTGACCGGGCAGAATATGCTCAGAAACCTACACTCTCCTTGGTCTATTTTAGCAAAGAAAAGCTGCTATGGAATGAAGTTTGTGTTCTGGCTGTCAAAAACAAATTCCTAAATTGAAAACCTACCCCTCTAGGTGACGGCACAAGAAAGCATGAGGTCCAGAGGCAGAGCCTTCATGGATGGGATTCGTGCCCCATCAAAGAGGTTTGGGGACTTCCCTGGTTATCCAGTGGTTAGGACAATGCACTTCCATGGCCAAGGGCCTGGGTTCAGTCCCCAGCCCATTCGGGGAACTGAAGACCCACAAGCCGCATGGCACAGCCAAATAAACTACAACATTGTTTTAAATATCTGAGAAAGTTCCCTCAACGACTCCTGCCACGTGAGATTACGGCTAGCAAAGTGTCATCCATGAACTAGGACCAGGACCTCACCAAGCCCTGGATCTGCCAGCACCTTGACAGGACCACCCACCCTCCAGGACTGAGAGAAACAAATGCTCTTTTCAGCAGCTGGGGCAGACTGGGACAAAGTCAAACCGGAAATGGGCCCCTTACAGTATCTGTGCCCCAAAGAATCACTGCACTGGGGAGACAGGATGGTTCTGACAGCCAAGTACACCATCACTGGCACTGGGAGACTCAGGCCCACTCAGACTCGGTTTCCATAGAGATTTTTCTCAAGAGGCTGGGGCCAGTGGCCTCTCACCTCAAGGGTCCACACAGCTCCAAGGGCAGAAAGGAGACTGAATGGCTTTGGTCCCTCAACCTCGGGTGGTTACCCCACAACACACACACAAAAGCAAGCAGCTTTCAGGAACTGGTATTTATTATCAAAGTCATATTCGATGTCAACAAGATGCCACAACTACAAAAAAAATTGCGCACATTGCAATCTCAATGCAAACAGTCAAATGGAACCCCAGTCATTAAAAAAGTAATTCAAATTACCCCAAAAAGCAACTGAATTTTTTAAACATCTTTATACATCCAGCCAACAAATTAAAATGGTTAACAAGAAAAAATACAAATTCAGAGGTCTGGTATCGATGTTTAAAAAAGGCAACTGCTTAAGCATTTCTATCGATTCGAACATCAATCTCTCGGCCACTCAGCTTCATCCCATTCATCATCCGGCAGGCTCTCTCAGCCACCTCTGGCGACTCAAACTTAACCACACCGCACCCCTTGGACTTCCCATTCTCCATCTTGATGTCGGCATACAGCACGTGGCCTGGGCACAGGGAGGGAAGAAGAGACCACAACTCATCAGGCAAACCCAGAGCTCAGGCTCAGTCTGGGCTCCACTCAGTCCAGATCACCTGTTGGATTTCGGTTGACAGAGTCAAAAGGGAGAGCGGCCCTTGCGCCTGATGCAAGAATGCTCAGAACACGCGGCTGGAACCCGGCTACCATGGCCCTCCACCACACTGCCATTCTTCTGCCCACGGCACAACAATCTGACTCATGATAAGCAGTCCTGAATGTACACCTTCATGCTCAGGAGTTATAAAAAAAATACGCTGTGTGAAGCCAACTTTACAGGCAAATTTTACAGAGGCTTCACTTTTAATACACTGTTCCTCTGTGTTTACAAGGCCATCGCCAATACCATGGACACTTCTGTACTGTCCAAATACAAGCTTTGTAATCATTAACAAGCAGGTTATACATATTCTCAAGCTCTGGTTAAGCATCCTTGTTATGTGTCAAGCACTGTGGAAAACAATCTACAAGGGAAGAGCTACAGAAACGCAGGGCCAAGAACACAAGTGTAGCGGGGCTGGCCCGCACAACACTAGGGCCATGAACTCTGCTTAAAAGAAGATCAAGCCCTGGAAGGCTTTTCACAGGCAAGTTCTAAAACAGCTTGGGCAGACACTAAGGAGTACAGGGCTTGTAGTTTTGGATTTCTCTTGCCAACAGAGGGACAGACACCTCCAGGCCTGGGAGGGGAAGTGGCATGATCTACTTGACTTTTCCACTACAATCTGTGAACTAAGGAGTAGGAAGAGAGGGCAAGAACAGGGCAAGAAGGCAGGCTATGGCTCAATAACTGACCCAAGAGAAGAACCAGGAGAGGCTGCAACAGTGGTGAAATCTGAGTTACTGCGGCAAAAGGAAATGAGAAAACACTGAGGAGGCCTTGATCCAGAGAGTCACCCAGGCCTCTGGCCTAAGGCTGGGGCTCCCAACTTGCCATGGTTCAAAGAACAGAAGTGGTGGGTGTGAGGGGCAGGGCCTCACCCAGAGACAACTGTACTTCCTTTTGGCCACAAAGCAAGCCTTCCAGAGTGGCTGCCCGGTGTGCCAGGAAACCACACTGCACACAAACTAACACCTGCCCTGAGCCCGTGAATCCTCACCAGTGCCTGCTGGGCGAGTGCTCTTTGAGACACAAACCCATGATGTGGTTGTGGGAGGCACCCTTGTCTCAGATGTACTTATTTTATTGAGCTTTGTCACTTAGAAGCCATGTGATACTAGCAATGTGACTTTGCCTGACTCTGTAAAATGAGGACAATGCCTACCTCTTTTCAAAAACCGGAAAAGGCAAACAGTAAAGATGAAATGAGAACAGGGGTGAAGAAGTGTCTGACACATAACAGGAAACTCAAAAGTTGGCCTGAGTGTTTGCACAGGCAGAAAAATGGCAAGTCCCATCTGTCCTCTATAGTCATGGAAGGTGTCTACAAGACAGGATCGGAGCCTTGACAAGCCACAACACAAAGAAGCATTTAGGAAGCCTCTCTCAAATACTTACCACATTCGTTGAACTTGTCTTTTAGCATCTTCCATGTAAAATCAAATGGGAGCTGAGGGTAGAGAAAAGGGGAACTGGTGAGTGATGCAACCAAATCCTAATGCAGAAACCTAAAGTGTCTCGGGATGCATTTAAAGCCTCTCATTACACAGATACTGGCTGACCTTCACACTGTAATGATCAGCAGAAAACAAGGCTGTCTGGGTGAGGTCCTAAACTAGCACTGCAAGTTCATTCCGTTATCTGTGGCAACTTCACACAGGGAACAGGACGCACAGCTGCCCGTAGTGAAGAGCCCACAGAACCACCACACAGTGGCTAAAAGTGGTCCATCTGGCAAAGGTAATTCAGATACAGCCTTCTCCCCACTCTGAATTGTCATGCCAGGTATTTAGCAGCTCATCAAGCTGAGAGTTAAATAAAAAACCCCGAAGTTCTCCAGATCACGGTCTTCTCTACCTAGTAGAGAAGCCCAGGATTTCACAAAACCCACTATTTCTGCTGCACAAGTGTCGTAAGCTCCCATGTTCCCACCTCATTCTACTGACACCAAGCCTTGGGGACAAAGGCAAGGTGGCCTTACATACTAAGCTCTCCTTCTGAGGCCATCCCCTCTCACTGCAACCTGCCACCCTCGGTCCTGCTGACCTCTGCCTCCCTCTTCCCCATGTGCACAAGGCCGAGATATTCCTGAAGAGCCACTTACATTTCTCACAAATATCTGGCAGGCCTTCCTGGCCACCCCAGGGGCATGGCCTCCAGCTCCACCAAAGGAACCCGCGAAACTTCCTCCAAAGTTGCCACGCTCCATCTCGATGGCACGGTCAAAGCTGGCACCGCCACCGCCACCCATGGCCAGGCCCATGCGCTCAATGCCAGCGCCCAGGGCAGGGCCCATGGCAGGACCCATGCGCTCGAGGCTGTTGGCGCCCATGCGCTCCAGGCCCATGCGCTCGAG